>JAJMRW010000016.1:0-227973 GCA_030558095.1 Teunomyces funiuensis
ATAGAATTGTAATTAATGCCGGTTTTTTTGCTACAATTAGATGGCATGGTATTGATGACGAGGCCCGTAATAATAATATTTATTTCTTGATCTTGAGTATTTTTCTGTTAAATATTATAATAAATGCTGCAACGTTCGCTTTGGAGCAATTGGAAAAAGGCGTGATAATAAAGTTTATTTTTTCCGATGACACGAGAAGCAACAATTCAGAACAATAGAGATACGTTTCCGCATTGGGAAGTCGACCTCCCCAACCACCGCGTGCACGAAAATCAACTCACGCCAAAGCCAAAGCCATACACAAACAACAGCACAACACACATGGCCCTGGTAGAAGCAGTAAGTCTCAGAGACAGACAGATTGCTACGTTGGAGCGCATGCTCCACCTCAACAAAGATGGGGCTGCAGACTTGACGCTTGCGTCCAAGAACGAGGAGATCATCTGGAAAGTGTTGGTGTTGGACAGAAAGTCCCGCTCGGTGTTGTCGTCGGTTTTACGTGTCAATGATCTTTTGCGATGCGGAATCACCGTGCATGCATTGATTGACTCCAACAGATCGGCATTGCCGGACGTACCCGTCATTTACTTTGTCGAGCCGACCATCGACAACGTTGTCCAAATCATCGACGACCTCAACAACGACAAGTACGACAGCTTCCACATCAACTTCACGTCGTCGATAAACCGCGAACTCTTGGAGGAGTTTGCCAAAAAAGTGTCGATTTCAGGCAAATCCCAGAAGATCAAACAGGTTTTTGACCAGTACTTGGACTTTGTTGTCACGGAGCCCAACTTGTTCTCGTTGGACTTGCCGAAAATCTTCACGCAGCTCAACAAACCGGGAACTAACGAAGACACAATCCACAAGTTGGTTGACCTGATTGCCGATGGGTTGTTGGCTTCCATCATCACATTGAACAACTTTCCCATCATCAGAGCCCAGCAAGGCGGGCCAGCCGAGTTTGTGGCTACACAGTTGGACATCAAGCTCCGTGACCATATCAGCAACGCACGCAACGCCACCAGCCAGTCCATACAGCAACGTCCTGTGTTGATTTTGCTTGACAGAAACATCGACTTGGCCTCGATGTTCTCCCACTCGTGGATCTACCAGTGTATGGTTAGTGATGTGTTTACTTTACAGAGAAATACCATCAAAATCCACAAATACACCAAGGAATCGGAGACCCCCACCATCAAAAACTACGATGTTGATCCCAAGGACTTCTTCTGGAACAAGTACTCGCAGCTTCCGTTCCCAGACGTGGTGGAAAACGCCGATACAGAGTTGAATTTGTACAAGAAGGACGCCCAGGAGTTGACCAATAAAACAGGAATCACTTCTCTCAACGATATCGATCCCAATGCAGCAAACGATACGTCGCACATTCAGCAAGCTGTCGATGCCTTGCCTGAATTGACGGCTAGAAAAACAACCTTGGATATGCACATGGACATTCTTGCCACGTTGATCAACGAATTGCAGGCCAAGAACTTGGACAAGTTCTTTGAGATCGAACAAAACACCACTGACCAGAAAGTGCACCAGGAATTTCTTGAATTGCTACAGAGCGAGGGCGAAAGAGATACTTCTGTGGACAAGTTGCGGACGTTTTTGTACTTGGTGTTGTTGGGCAACTTGCTGACGGACTACATTGCCAAGGCAAAGAAGATTTTTGTGGAAAAGTACCCCCAAGTCGACTTGCATGCGTTCAACTATATCTTGAAGTTTAAGGAATTGACCAAGCTCAGCAACATTGCATCGCTCAATGATACGAGCAACAGTGGCCATGTCAGTTCTGCTGCAGGCAGTGCCAACACTTCTGCGTTGTTGAGTGGATTGTCGTCCAAGTTGTACGGGTTGACGGAAGGCAAGATCTCCGAGGGATTGAGCTCGATTGCATCGCGAATCAAAAACTTTATTCCTGAAAAGAAACAGTTGCCTGTGACCAACGTGGTTGAAGCCATCATGGACCCCACCAATGCATCCAATGCGTCGATCCAGTTGACTGACGACTACTTGTACTTGGACCCCAAGTCGAGAGGCGGCCACTCAAAGCCTCCCAGAAGACATTCGTACCAGGAAGCATTGGTGTTTGTGATTGGAGGCGGGAACTACTTGGAGTACCAGAACTTACAGGAATGGGCCAGCGAAGCCAGCAAGCCTGCAACCACGGTGATCTACGGCAGCACGGCCATCTTGCTGGCACTGGACTTTTTGGAAGAGTGCAGCGAGTTGGGACGGGTTTAGAGAAGATTTATAGCAACAAAACAGATGTATATTCTAAAGAAACTTGGTGTTACCCTCCAAGACCTTGATAGAACGGCGAGAGTCCAAGAAAAGGAGCTCACATTCCTCGATATCGTCGACGGTGATCTCCGTGCGGCCGGCAGTTTTGCTCAAAACTCCGGCTGGAGTCAATAACTGGAGCGCATAACGCAACGAGACCCTCGTGCCGTGCACAGCCAACTTGTCCAACGCCTGTGGGGCCACAGCCACGCCCTCCAACACTGCTCGCTTGGAAATAATGGTCTTGATTTCGTCCTGGTTGTACGGAAGCGTTCTGACAATCAACAATCTGTCAACCAAGTCTGGTGGACAGCCGTGGGGCGCCTTGGTGTCGTCCTCAGAGCCTCTGATGGTGGTCAAGCCTCTGTTGGACGCCAACACCACGATGGGAGCGATGTTGGACTCCAAGGCACGGTTCAAGTATGTGAAGATCTCAACGTCCAACATGTTCACTTCGTCAATAAAGAGCACACCGGGGATCAACTCGGCCACACCTTGGTCAATGTACTTCGACACCACCTTGTTGACCTCGGAACGCAACTTGTCGGTGATCTCGGTCTTGCGCGGCTTCAACAACTGGCCCATCATCGACAACACGTCCTGGCCACCCTGCGGTCTGGCGTTGGCCACGTCCAAGTCGTGCAACGTGACGTCCTGAACAATCTCCTTCTTCTTGTGGACCTCTCCCTTGGGCAAAGGCACGTATTCCTCGGCCTCCAAGTCGAACTCGGTGGCATACGCATCGGATCTCCCAACACGTTTGACAGCACCGGTGTTGGCTTCGATGTAGATCACGTCTCCCATCGTCACTCTCTCCTTCTGGATGCTTTCATAGATGGAAGGATCCAAACGGAGACTCTTTGTTCCCTTGGCGGTCTTCAACCCAACAACAACGTGCGAGATGGTCTTTCCGTAGCCACCAAGCGGGTTTTCTGCTTCTTCCGGAGTGAGTTCAATGACCTCCCCCTCATACACCTCTTTGGTTTCCTTTATTCTCAACCCTATGGCTCTTCTGAAGTTCTCCATCAACGCCGACGTCTTCTTGACCTCTGCACTGAACAACTCCAGCCCGACAATGGGACAAAAGGGCACCTTGGGCCCCAATTCCTGCGAAATCGCCAAAGCCAACGCCGTCTTCCCTGTCCCTGGGGCTCCTGCCAACAAAATCGCTTTTCCTGACATCTTTTTCAGCTTGATGAGGTCGACTATGATGCCGCAGGCCTCACGGGCATCGGCCTGGCCCACAAAGCCGCCTTCCACGCGCTTCGCAACGCCGTGCTCATCAAGCCCCAACCCTTTGATGTGTGTATGTGCTGCGGTCCTGCTTTCTCTCGCACCTGTTTCTTTGACTTCGTTGATTTGGACCATGCTGTGTTGAATAGAAGTCGTTGATTGTTTTTTTAGCTTCAAGTACAATAAAGTACATGCAGGATTTTCACCCTCCATCTACTTCTACTACTCCTCTACACCACTACACCAATATACCCTGGTCTTAGTTCATTTCATTATTCATACTCAGCGTCCACGTCAAAGTCCTCACCTTTGGGCTCCTTTGGTTCCTGGCTCTCGCTCCACTGCGTCACGTCGTCGATGTAACTCAAGATCGTCGCCACGGAGTCGCTCTCCTTGCGGCTGTCCAACGGCAAGAACTGCACCATGCCAAAGTCGTCCACCAAGTTCGCAATCAACTTGTTCAACTTGCTGAACTTGGGGTTGTACGACTCGTCTTCTTTGCTCAACAACAACGGATCGGGGTTCAAGAACTTCTTCAACTGTTTGCGGCTGTACTCGTCCTTGATCAAGTCGATCTTGGAAAGAATGTTGATGTGCGGCAACTCCAACAAGATCATCGCAGACATGGCACTCAAAGCCCCGGAGAAAAACTTGGACGTATCCACAATGAACGGCGCCTCAAGCAAGTACGTGGCGCAGAGATTGAAGTTCAACGACGTCTGCAAGTGCTTCACGATCGTCGGCAACACCGGAACATGCGTATACAACTCTATCTGCCCAGGACAGTCGAAAATCAAGTACTCGTCGTTGTAGTCGCCAATCTCCTCGTCCAACCAGTCCAAGTTGTTCAACAAAAACTCAAAACAGTACATCAACCCACCGTTGGGGCCCAAGTCCATCTCCTCCATCACGTCCTGGAGCGAAATAAGGTCCCGTATATCGATTGTAAACTCGTACTCCTTCGCCTCGGCCGCAGGGTCCAAGTTCACAATGTGTGCCCGACGGCCAATCGATTGCATGTGTGATATGATCGCGTTGCAGAAGGTCGACTTGCCAACGCCGGCAGGGCCAAGTGCCAATACTCCGACTCTCGACATGCTTGGAGTGTTTGTAATCGTTTGGGTCTGCTGCTGGAAAAATATGAGAAGAGATAAAAGGTCGTGCGCGGACTGAAAAATTACTCATCGGCGACACCAGCAGTTATCGTAATCGTTCTCAATCTGGATCATCACGTCCATCTTTCTGTCTGTGAAGAGCTGTTCACACTGACTCTTTATGAAGCCCGTGTTCTCCCCACGGTAAACTTGTATGTGTATGTAGCCGTTGAGGGCATTGGACGTGGGCCAGAACCGCGGCGTCGTGAACGACTTGACTCCCTTGATGGTGGTGATGTCGTTCAACACAAGTCTGATTTTCTTTTCGTTTTCACCGCTGAGTCTCAACAAAAGCGTGGAGGCGGTTGATTTGATGAGTGGAATGGCAGAAACAAAGATCAACACCGCTATGATGATCGAAGCAACGGGATCAAAGCCGTCCCAATGGAAAAACTTGGTAAGAATCGTAGAAATAACAACTCCCACAGATCCTAATGTATCTGCAAGAATGTGAAGAAAGATACCTTTCATGTTATCGTTCATTCCTTGAGATTCTTCTTCTGCATCATGTGAGTGGGAATGCGAATGGGAATGGCCATGGGAATGGCCATGCGAGTGTCCGTGCGAGTGCCCGTGCGAGTGTCCCTCACCATGACCGTGGTTAAACGCAAAGATTCCCACCAAATTAACCAACAAGCCCAAGAACGACACAATGATCAATTCATTTGTCTTCTGTAAAACAATGGGGTTCCAGAGACGAGTCACGGCTTCAAAGATGATGGAACCACTGATTCCCACCAAGAGCGTTCCATTGGTGAAACCAGCCAAGATTTCAAAGTTTTTGAGTCCAAAGGGAAACTTTCCATTGGGATCGATTGGGTTTTTGGACAAGATGCCTGCTATCAAGCCAAGTGCCAACGATGTACAGTCAAGGGCCATGTGTAGGGAGTCAGAAAGCAAACCCAAAGACTTTGAGCGGAAGGAGTAAAGGAGCTGGATGAACATGAATGTGGTGTTGAGGAGAAGGAAGTTGAAGATGGCTCTGGTATCTGAATGGCTCAAGATCTCTTTTAGGATCGAGGAAGGCGCGGAAGAAGATGTGCTTGTGGTTTTGAGTCTGATATCGTAACTGCGATCTGGTTGAATGAATAACGGAAGCAAGACATTGAGGGCCGTCAAGAAACCGATACTTTTGGAGAGAATCACGTATTCCAACAACAGAGAAATGATGGAAAGGAGAAATGGGACCATGTTCGATTTGAGGTCCGCTTCGTGGAGCGAAATGAGAAACACCAACGACGATGCAATATTCACACCAATGACACTCAAGTTCTGTGAGTCAAAGTGTGTAATTACTCCCAAAAGGGACAAAGGTGTAGTGGCAGCCACGAGTGGGAGATGGATACTTCCGAGCGTACTGGAGATGGACGAGAGAACCAACCGTTTGAACAAGATCTTGAAGGCAACCAATAGGAATATGTAGCCCACGACTGTCTCCACTTTGTTTGCAGCGAAAGATATGTCCATGATGAACGCGGCCATCGTGTAGATGTTGTACTGGTTCAAGTATAAGCCAACAAGAAGCACAGCAACGCGGTTGACAGGAAGAATGGTGGAAGCAACAAAGATCAAAGACACAGACACAAGCAACAAGCTTGTCAGCACGGGATTTCTTTCTGTATCGCTGCTTTCTGTCGGAATGATCTTGTAATGAACAAATACCTTCAACAACACGAGAAACACCGACGCCAAAAACACCAGGATGCACGTACAAAACACATACGACGTAGAAGCAGCAGCAAGGTTGCTCGACAAAAGAATGCTGGCCATCGAAACCAACACAGGAAGTGTCGCTATGAGCTTCTGCCACGAGTTTGTTGGTGTTGGTGGTGTCGGTGTTTGCGGGCGTTGGTTGGCGGCTGGAGGACCGCCAAAGGTGAAATTTGGCGGTAATTTGTCGGTCATTGCGTCAATTGGTGCTTCTGGAACAGAGGGAGCGCTGTATGGTGGGAAAGAGTCGTTAGTTTTTCACTGTTTGATAACACGGTTTTTCTATTTATGTACAAAAAACAATCATCCGGCATATTAAAAGCGTGCGCCTACCACTAATTATCCATTTACATTATGTCTACAGCTTATTGACTCTAATTACGTCTTCCTTGTCTATTCGTTCATGTTTCTCGTTACCACATCTCTATTGCACAACGAAGTCGTCAACATCGAATCTCTTGGGAGAAATACCCATCTTTCCAATGTAGTCCTGCGCATCGGCTCTCATTCTCTGCGTCGTGGCATCGTTCCAGTGTAACTCCGACTTCATAATCTCAACAACACCATCAATGGCACTAGCAGCCTCTCTGGCATTGAGGAACGCCAATCTCGTTCTTCTGGCAAGGAAATCGATGGGTGTTCTGATGTACTCGTACTTGAGCGAGTACTTCAACTCGGCAATGGTGAACGGCTCGTCAAACGACTGGTACAGCAACTGGTTGTCGAGAGAGGCAGTGGCTTCCGATGGCTCAAACGACTTGCTGGCTGCCAACGTGATGGGCAACTTGTTGTAGTCCGACTGCTGGTACAAGTCCAAGATCAACGATGCTCTCGAACCATAGTTGTGCGACAAGTGCTTGGCCAACTTCAAGGGAATTCTGTACTCGTGGATCAATCTGGCCGAGTAGTTTTTAGAGTAGTCTTCGCCACCAACCAAAATGAGCTTGTTGGTTTGGCACGGAAGGATTTTCTTTTCGAAATCAAACGTGTTCACCACCGTGTCGACGGTTTCCTCAGCCATTTCACGGTACGTGGTCCATTTACCACCGGAAATGGTGATCAAGTTGGAGGGAGACTTGGTGATCAAGTGGGAACGCACAAGGCCCTGGGTCGAGCCTGCTGCTGCGTCTTTACCCTTTGGCAACTTCGATGGATCACGAACCAACGGTCTGATACCGGACCAGGCAGAAAGGACATCTTCTCTTTGGACGGGGAACACAATGTACTTTTGCAATTCTTTCAAAATGTCTTGGATTTCTTCTTCGCTAGGAATAGGGTTTTCAGGAACGGCCTTGAGTGGCGTGTCAGTGGTACCGGCAAGCACCTTGCCCTGCCATGGCAAAAAGAACATGACACGGCCATCAGACGTCGAAGGGTCGAGCAAACCCATATCTCTTGGACAGTAGTACTCAGGAAGGACAACATGGACACCTGACGAAGGAACAACCATTCTTGGAGCCTGTGGAGTCTTTGGAGGCAAGCCCTGTGGGTCTTCGTCCATTTCCAAAATCTTATCAGCAAAAGGACCAGTAGCATTAACAACAGCAGTAGCATTGATGGTGTAGATCTCTCCAGTTTCCAAGTCCTTGGCCTTGACACCTGTGAGCTTACCTTGAGGGTTCTTGACGAGTTGTTCGACGTTAAAGTAGTTGAGGACCGTTGCGCCGTTTTGAATGGCCGTAATAGCCAACGTCGAGTTCATTCTGGAGTCGTTAAACGTACCGTCGTGGTAGACACACGCAGCCTTCAAGTTGGAGTCGTCCATCATTGGAGCCATTGCAGCCGTCATTTCACGCCAAAAGATGGTGGACGATCTGAGGTTCTGGTGGCCTGCAAACCAGTCGTACATTTTGCACCCCATAAAGAAGTACGGCACCTGCCACCATTTGTAGACGGGGATCATGATAGGCAACACCGAGCATAAGTGAGGAGCAGTTCTCAACATGTTGCTCCGTTCGTTCAAGGCCTCGATGACCAAGTCCAACTGGGCCTTGGAGAGCTGGAAAATGGCCTTTTCCAAGTACCGAACACCGCCGTGGGCCATTTTGGTCGACTTGGACGAGGTTCCGGCGGCAAAGTCGGTCTTTTCGACAAGACACACATTGAGACCACGTGTGGCAGCATCAACAGCGGTTCCTGTGCCCGTTGCACCACCGCCAATGACCAACACGTCAAAGTTCTTTGTGTTCTTCAAGGACTCCACGAGCTCTTGTCTCGAGGGCGGCGGCTTGGCCACCGATTTCGACAACGGCTTGTACGAGTTCTTCAAGTTGGACTGCGCAGCAGGCTTGACAAAGTCAAGGTACACCACAGTGCCTCCTACAGCACCGGCAGCAACCAATAGCGACTTTCCAAGCGTGGATTTGAGGATTCGTGACATGAAAAGAGTGTTGGCTGTGAAAACCAGAGTGGAAAAACATTCGTGTTTATAAAAATGGCGGAAATGCGGTGTGCATATAATGCAGCAATAGAATGAAACGCCTTGAAATGACGTGGTTCCGGCGCTAGGGCAAAAAATTGCACCGAGCGCTACGCATGTGCAGCCAGTGCTACACACCAACAATCGCCGCTGCACTGCCTTCGTAAACACGCACAAAACGCAACCACTAAACTTGCTCGTGTTCCGCTTGGACCAATAGGAATACTCTAAACTCGGGCAGCTGGACCAATTGTGTCAACATTACCGTTTACGGTCAGCGGGGTCGAAAAGGTTTCGCTTACGGTTGAAGCCTCGGATGCCCGAAATCTGTCTCCGAGGCACGCGCGGCCGACGCCTGCCCGTGGGGGTCCTCTTATGTAAGCAGGGTTTGGACCCCCGTTGAACCGGGAAATCTATAATCAGATGGAAAAAAGTAAGCTTTTCGTGTTGGATAAAGTGTAAAAAACCATTTAAGGTTATGGTTTTTAGTAAAGTGTAAAATCAGACAAAAATCAAATTGAGGTCCTGGTGTTGATATTTGCGGTCCTGGTCTTTTATTATAACTAACCTGTAAAACTCTTATTCTCGTGCGGTTCAGCGTTCAAGCGTGTTTCTACCAAATCTAACTTGCCACTACCAACCATGCAAGTTCCTCCGGATAAACAGGCCCAATTCGAGCAGTTCAAGCAGATTGCGGGACTAGACACACCAGAAAATGACACGAAGGTGGTGCAGCTCTTGGAACTTCAACATTACGATGTCAACAACGCGATTTCTGTCTATTTTGACACGCAGTTTGATACGCTTGGAGATACAACAACACCACCAACAACTACAACAATACCACCACCAAATGATTCACGTCAAGTAACGAATCTTCATCAGCAGATGTTTTTTGATGAGTTTATTCCACGGCTTCCGAAAGCGCCACGGATCGCCAACCATTGGCAGCTTGAAGTGGGACTTCATCGGTCAGTGGCGGAGCATGAAAAGTCAGTTGTGGCTAAGGAACGAACCACGCTTTGGATCTTGCTTCTAATGCTTCCGCTGAAGGTATTCCAGTTGTTGTTCTCGGCGTTGCGGTACTTTTTCGGGTTGAACATGGTTGCAGCGAGTCTGGCCAGTTTTCCACGGAAATTTGACTATAGCCGCGAAGAAAGCGGCGAAGGAGCAGCGTTGGTGCATGAGAAGGACGCTGAGGATTACAATTTGCGGTTTTCGGGCTTCAACGAGTGTCACGACACGGTGAGAACCGAGTTTTCGTGGATGCTTGTACTTTTCGTCAACGACGATGAATCGAGTCACCAGTTCTTGACCAGCATGTTTCAGCACCCAACCTTTGGCCAGTTGTTCAACAAAAACACTGGAACACACAGCAACACACTTGTGTACGTCAATAACGTCGAACGCAACGCTGAAGCGTACGAAATGGGCTCCACGTACGCCGTCAAGAAGTTGCCGTACGTGATGGTCATCGGCAACGTTTCGCCCAACCCACAACAAACACTCAACTCAATGTCGATTGCATACAAGTCCAACTTGGTTGTAAGCACCGATTCGGCCGCTTTGATCGCACGGAAGGTGCTCCGCAACATTTCTACCGTTCTTGAAAAATACAGTCCGCAGTTACTCACGTACAAATTGGACCAACAGGAGATCGAGTTTGCTCGTCGAATGAAGCAAGAACAGGACGATGCGTACCAGGACTCGCTTCTTCGTGATAAGATCAAGAAATCCCAAAAGAATGAAAAACATTACAGAAAATGGTACTTGATGACGTTGATTAAGACTGATTTTGCTTCCACAATTACCAACAACACCTCAAACCTTCGTCTTGCCATCAAACTCCCCAACGGAACTCGTCTTGTCAACAAGTTCTTGCCTACAATCTCCGTTAACGACGTCTACATGTACGTTGAGTTGACGATGTTGATCAATGAGTTGTTGGAAGAACACAACTTGCATAATGAAGAAGAACTAAAGGAAAAGCTTTCTGAACTCATTGACGCTGTGCTGCTTGCAGACGACTTGAAACAAACTGTCGATCTCGAAACGTACTTCTCGCGCTACGGCTGCAAATTCGAGCTCGTGCAGCCATTTCCTAAACGAGTAGTAGCGAGAGACGGTCAGGGAATCGATACTGTGCCCGAACTACGAAGTGGGGCCAATCTCTTGGTAGAATGGGTTGAAGAAGAATAGGACTAGTTGGTGGTGTATCTACCAAATAAATTTCGTGTAATTACCAAAACCATCATTACGTGTCTATACCAAAAACATCCCGGTCTTGACAACCTGCATATATTATTGCTATTCGACAATTGACAAAGTATCCCCACACACCACACCAATGACCAGTAGGCAGTCTCGTTTGGAGGCCGAGAAGCTCCAGATCATGCAGAAGTCCATGAGTCGCGGCCGTTCGGCATCACCGTCACGTTCAGGCAACAATTCGCGGTCTTCGTCGACGTCAAACGACGATTTCAACAAAGACTTGAAGTGGTCAATCACGAACCACGATCCCAGCGACAGAATCAGAACGGTTGGAGGCGAGAACAGTAACGATTGTGATGACTATGATGACGAGAAGTTGTGGGATAACGAAGTTTCGGAGGAAGAACACATCAGCGACGACGATAACAACGAAAAGTTCCAGTACGACGACACCGGCAACATTTTACCCAACTATGCGTGTCACGATGAGAAGATCAACGAGATTTCGTCGATTTTGGAGAACCAAAACTTGAACGACCACGTCACCATCAAGAAGCTCGAGGAACTCACTGCAAACGAACGGGCTTTTGCCAATGCCAAGAAGGTCGGGACCCTGATTGACGCAGATGCCTTGAATCGTTTGGCCACCGATAAACACAAACTTACTGGCCAGGACAACTTGGATTTGACAAAACTGGACCAGGATGTTGTAGACAGAAGGCAGAAGTTGGAGAACTACCAGGCGTACCGCAAGAAGATCATCCACCAAGAGAACAGCCAGAGTCCCAAGGAACACTTTGTGCACCAGCACGCGTCAGAAGGTGCTGAGGCAGGCGAAAACGACGCCAAAAAGGATTTTCTCGTGCCCTACACGTCTGAGGTCGAGGATAAGTTGGACAGCGAGTTTGCTTCTGCACTTAACGAGACGATCAAGGAGGGCGAAGTCGATTCCAACAAGGCCCAATCGCGTGTGATTCAAACCATCACAAGAGGCAACTTTTTCCAACTCATCAAGCCCAAGATCAAACCCAAGATGTTCCTTGTGTGCATGGACTTTTCGCCCGAGTCTATCTTTGCGCTTGAATGGTGTTTGGGAACGGTTCTTGTGGATGGACTGGTGCTTTTCATCATCTACGTCATTGAGGAGAACGACAACAACCACCATCTCAAGGGCAACGCCAGCACCGAGTCCACACGGGAAGCGTACCGTCTCAACATGTTAAACAAGGCCAAGCAGCAGGTGTTGAACTTGTTGAAGTTGACCAAGCTCCAGATCCACATTGTCATTGAGATCATCCACCATCCGATCCCGCGCCACTTGATATTGGAACTCATCGACCACTTGCAGCCCACGTTGGTTGTGGTTGGTTCCAAGGGCCAGTCGGCCATCAAGGGTGTGTTGTTGGGCTCGTTATCGAACTATTTGATCACCAAGTCGTCTGTTCCCGTGATGGTGGTGCGTGAAAAGTTGAAGAAAATCAATAGGTTCAAGAGCGGCTCGAGTGTGTTTTCCAATAACATCAAGCCGTTGACTTTGAGCGAGGCCAGAATCGACTAGAGCTTGGTGGGCCCCGTTTGTGTTTAGTTCTCATTGTTAGTTTCAATCATTTGTTAAAAGTAAACCTCCACAAAACCCTTGGCCGTGAACTTCTTGCCGCAGTCCTTTGCTGTGCACTTTGCAGGAGCGTAGAGCTGTGGGTTTGTAATTGTCATGCCCGAAGGCGTTGCTTTGGTGCGTCTCGGTCTGTTGCCGATATTCTTGACGCAGCGACCACAATAGACATGGCCGCACTTTGCCGCAAATACGCGTGCTGAGAGCGTGATATCAACCTCCGTACACTGTGCAACACAGAACCACGGCGCCTGGACGCGGTACTCCTTTGCATAGTGCTCGAATTTGGCGTTGTAGTGCGGATCGGGCGTAAAATCGTCTGGGATGCCAGCACCAAGCACCACGCCGCAGAGTTCACAGCAAAGCCGTGCCTCTGGGCTAATGCTGGCACTGTAGCCGTGCTTCTGGGCTGCTGCAAGTGCCAGTTTCTCCGCTAGGGCCTTTCTCATCAAGAGATTCTGCTGTGCCAACCGTGCATCCAAAGTGTGTTCGTTATCGCGTTCAATCTGCTCCATGATCGAGTTCTCAAGTGCTGTGCGGTCCTCGGGCTGGTGCTGGTACGGAAACGGCGCCATATGGGCGAGAACCTGGTGATGGTGGCGTCCCTGTATGCTTCTGGTGCGGGGGTGGACAGCGCTGTGATTCCGCAACATCCGTGAGCGGTTCCGTGCCGCTACAAAGCCCACAGGACCAAAAGGTGTGCTGATGAACTGGAACTGTGGATCTGTCGTGGTGGTGCGTTGTCGTTGTTGTTGGTATTGCTCTTGGTACTGCTGTCGTGGGTGGTTTCTTAACGGAAATGGCCGCAAAAGTGGCCGTTCATCCACAATCTGAATATCATCGTCCGTTTCCAAACGCCCTGGTGCCTCCACAACTCGTGTGTGGCCACGGAGCGGCGACGGGTTCGGGTTCGTGCCCGTGATCTCGACATCTTCGTCGCCGTCGTCACCCACACTGATGACCAGCTGGTGGTGGCGTACGTCCGTGACCTCCACGTCGTCGTCACTTTCAACTTCTATCACCGAGGCCTGTTCGTTCTCGCTTTCGCCATCAATAACTACCGCAGGGCTTGGTGGACGGTACTCTTTGTGTGCCTCATCCGTTGGTGCACTGCTCATCGGACTGTCGGCACTTTTCTGGAACAATAGTGATGCTTTCAATACCGCTAACACTATGAAACAGTTGTGGTCCTAATTCGTACCTCTCAGCTCAGACTGGCGCTTACTAACGTGGTGGTTGCAGTCTTGATGTTTGCAAATCCGTCATGGGGATGCCGGCCTATATGCAGACTAAATCAACGTTTAAATATGTGCAGGTCGAAAACTGACAAGATACTTTCTTATATGCAGTAACTGAAAAGTCATCTCAACCGTTCAAGCATCTGCAGCTCTCTCTGTTACCCTCTCATACACTCACTCCAAACAGTCTTATCTATTAATGTACATGCTACTTCTTCAAGCCGCTTCTGATGTAACGACCAACAACAATACAATGGTCTCTTTCGTAAGGTTCCAATGTCAATTGTTCCAAAGGCTTGATTCTTTCTTCTCTCAACTTTTGCACTTCTCTGGCAAAAACGGTTTCAGCATCAACGGTGGAGTCAATACAGTTAGCCTTGATGGAAATCACAACTGTACCTTGGTCCTTCAAGAACAAGTGCGAGTTCAATGCAATGATACGGGCCTGATCAGGTTGGGCAACATCGGCAAAGACAGCATCAACCATACCAACCAACATACGGTACTTTTGTGGGTGACGAGCATCGTCAATGATAGGAATGACGTTTGGTCTCTTCTTGGCCATACCAATCAATTCTCTACCTGGTCTGTGAGAGAATTCAACAGCGTAGACCAAACCTTCAGGACCAACAACATCGGCAACGTGCGAAACAGAGGTACCAGAAGCAGCACCCAAGTACAAAACCTTCTTACCTGGAGCAATACCCAATTCGTCAATACCACCCATGATACCGGCAGCCAACTTGGATCTGAAAGGATTCCACACACGGTACTCAATCTTGGTTGGAGCAGCACCTTCTTCCTTAGCTGGTTCTTCAACAGAAATTCTCTTTTCACCGTACACAGATTCACCTGGAGCAGTGTTTCTGGTAACCAACAAATCTTCCTTACCTCTGGCAATGAAGACACCGGCGTGTCTGTGTGGTTCAATGACAACCTTGGCACCACCACGAGCACCGCCACGGGCACCACCACGGCCACCACGAGCACCACCTCTGGCACCACCACGAGCACCACCTCTGGCACCGCCACGGCCACCGCCGAAACCACCACGAGCACCGCCACGGCCACCACCGAAACCACCACGAGCACCACCACGGCCACCTCTGGCGCCACCACCGAAACCACCACGGGCACCGCCACGGGCGCCACCTCTACCTCTTGGAGCGAAGGACATTATTACTTAGTTATCGGTTATTAGTTGTTTACCTAAAGACAGATAAGTGTAGTGAAGAGAAAGATGGGAAAATTTTTCATTATATTGGTGCGACAAGAGAAGATGCTAGGCCGGGTAACTTGTAATTATATAAGAAAAAAATGTTTTGTTAGCGTTGCTTAGTCAGACTTGCATATCGTTATTTCTCAACATACTCAAAGTTAACTATGGGTTTAGTACACCATTATAGGTGAATGTGCTGTAAAAGCTGCTTCATTATATTGAGAGTTTGATAAAGTACAGTTGGAAAGTTTTTTTGGAAAAAATGCCTCACTAATTGAAGAATTAGTAGTCTTTAAAGGTTGAAAAACCCAAATATTTTACTAAATGTTTATTTATTGGCTGATTGACTGGTAAAACACAAAATTTATTTACATTAGTACAAACAAAGTATACTATCATTACATATCTACAAGTTCATATACTGATAAACTATATATTTTTAGAGATATATTGCTTTATAGTTGGTATCCCCACATTCACCACGATGCTCATCATGCGGCTCATACACGTGAGTGATAACAAATTTATGTACAGGACAGATATACCCATATATCTAATGGTCTTATCTCTCGATATCTAAAGAGTTTTTTACTGAGGAGATCAATAACCGCTAAGGTTGTTCTACTTTAACGACCAAAATAAAACAAGATTTTTATTCCAATTGATTTCTACTTGAATAGGTCACGTATGACTAGCCAGTTAACAAGAATCCCAGTTTTACTTGAATAAAAAAACGATTATCTCATGATATAATACTGCTAATTTTACCATTTCTAATACCATTGATGCTTAATTTAATCACAATTCATGATATATATAATTTAGTAAAATGAACAGTAACCAGATCAGTTTAACAAGACAGTTGATCAAGCAGAAGTTTAAGATATCACAGAAAGAATGGTATCACATCCATATCAAACAATTGTTACAAGTGTTTACTTTATCATAATTTCACATTATCACCAAAAATTGGGATTTTAAAATTAATTAACACACATTATCTGAAAAACACTTTAAAATGTTAACCTGCGTCACACACACACTTCAACGGGCCTCACTTCCACCAATCAGGCACTTCTTCATTATTATTATTTACAGTTTGAAACATTTGACGTAAAAAGAGCCGCGCCTGCACATGGCTCATTTCCCCGTTCTATATCACGAGTATTCTCCAACGGAGTATTCCCACCAACAATGACGAATATCGTAGTATTAGTGGCTGGAACCTTGATAGCCGGAGCTGCAAACTCGCTCTTCACCAAGTACCAGGACAATCAGTGTGTGCGTCACTGTGGAAACGCCGATGTGTCCAAGCACCAGAACTTTAACCAGCCTGCCATCCAGACGATGCAGATGTTCATTGGTGAGTTGGGCATTATTTTGGTCTACTGGTACTTGTACAAGTCGAAATGGGCTGCTAAGGGCGAATATACGCCTGTGGGTGACCGTTTGGAGCGCAAGAACGACTCCATTTTCCATTTTCCATGGAAATTGGCCGTCGGTGCACTCTGTGACTTGTGTGCCACGACGCTTCTCAACGTAGGGTTGATCTACACCCCTGTATCCATCTACCAGATGACAAGAGGATCTGTGGTGTTGTTTGTGGCGTTGATGTCGGTGATTTTCTTGAAAAAGAAAGTCACCAAGTTGGAATGGATTGCCTTGTTCTTTGTGACGTTGGGGGTTGCTGTTGTTGGCTTCAGTGGCTCGCAAAGTGCCGAAACCAACGTCGATAGCGTTGAAGCTGCTGCTTTGGTGTGGTTTGGGATTTCGCTCATAGTTGTTGCTGCGTTGTTGCAAGCAGTGCAGTTTGTTTACGAAGAACATGTCTTGTCAAAGGAAGCAATGGTTCCCATGAAAATGGTGTACTGTGAAGGGTTTTACGGGTTTGTGATCATTGTCGTTGCCATGGTGGTGCTTAACTTTGTGGTAGGAGCACTTGTTCCAGCCAAAGAGTTCAAGAATTCGCCATTCAATGTCGCTGAGAGCTTTTCGCAGGTGTTTGGCTCCAAGGAAATCATGTTGTCGTCCGTGTTGATCATGGTTTCCATCTCTGCGTTCAACTACTGCGGTCTTTCCATCACCCACCAGTTGTCTGCCACTGCCAGATCTACAGTTGACACGTGCCGTACGCTTGTTGTATGGATCTTGGCCATTATCATGGGATGGGAATCGTTCCATTTGTTGCAATTTGTCGGTTTTGGCTTGTTGGTCTTTGGTACTTTGTGTTTCAACGGTGCCTTGACGCCTGAAACGTGGACCTGGGTCCCACGTTCGTTAAAGACCAACGAGATTCACGAGGAAAGATTGCTTGAATCGGTGGAGGATCACGGCCATTACGATTATTAGTAGAAGTATGTATGTGATAGAGGGGGACGTGTCTCTACCAAACCACACTCCACCCACTTATTTTAGCGCACCCAAAAAATCAAACTGTTTGCCACTTTCCATCAAAGCAGCACCAATCCCCAATGGTAAGTTGATCCAATCAGACGCCCGCACGAGCAGCTACTAACCCACAGTCATTGAGACTTGTTCCTGAAAACAAACAATCGGCATCGATAAGCTCGACGGCCCACGGCGACGCCGCACCACACGCGCCGGGACTCCAAGATATCCTCAGAACACAGGAAGGGCCATTGAACTTGGCGTCCAAGATAAATAACCGCCATCCTTTGGAAGGTAGAATTGCCAACTGGGACCAGACGCAGCAGGACACGCGGTTTGAGATCTACCGCCGTGTGTTTGGCGCCGGTGAGCCCATCAAGAGAACGATGGAGTTGGAGATTGTCAATGCCACCGACGTCAAGCCCAGTGTGTTGGGCGGTTCAGACAGCATGCACCGTGACATTTTGTTGAACAAGGACACCACGGTGGACTGGGAGGACGTGTACAACGGGGGATTCGACAGCGGCAACCACGTTGCCGATTTCCATTCGGAGATGGAGAAGAGAATGGGACTCTGACAGGCTGGTCTGGTAAGTAGTGAATGAACAGGTAGAACAGTAGAAAATGCATAAAATGATTACTGAAGTGTAATGATTGTATCAATGATAATTGGCGGTGATTAAACACTCTGCGCAGCCATTTGTACCGCCATTCGCGCGCGACTCCCGCCATTGTGTCGCTAAATCTACCGCCATTTCTCACACCGCTTACCTCAAAGTTCGCATCTGTCGACATCAAAAAAATTTTGCATTTGTATTTCTTTCATCACACCAGTAACGTAACTTGTCTCCTCCATCTCGTGTTACGCAGCAGCCAATAGGAATTGAACACCACAAACACTCATTTCCACTTCGCCTCCACGCCTCAGTCACATCTCCACGCCCGCTGACACGCCCGCTTCCCCCCACAAATAGCCGCCCATGTTCCCAAGATCCGTCCGCAAACAGCCCGAAGAGGCCACTTCACAAGACGTACACCTCCCGTCGTCACTTTCGTCCTGCTCGAACCACCACATTCCAACCATTCCCGCAAACAAAGGCGGCAAGCGCTACAGCTTGAACGAAGTGTTCCAGGTCTGGCACGACAACAGCGCCGAAATCCTCAACACGCCGTACGAAATTCCTGTTGCCCAGAACGAGAACTACAAATTGTCCAAACCAGCGCTTATTCACCATCTCGAGTTGCAGGAAAGCGTCCCCAGATCCGAACCAGCGGCGTCAGGCGCCAATTTGGCTCCTCTGCTCAACGACTTGTCTCTTGGAGATCGAGGAATGGCCGTGGATGGCACCACTCTTTTGGGTGCTGGCACTTCTGATGCTGCAACTGGACCTCCGCCAGGATTTACTCCTCCGAAAGAAAGACCACATCTCATTCTGCCAGACCGCATCGAGTGGTTCTACATCGATCCGCTGGGCAACGAACAGGGCCCGTTCAATGGCGATTTGATGCAAGAATGGCTTACAGGAGGATACTTGGACCTTGAGCTCCTCATCAGACGGAAGGAAGAACTCACGTTCAAGACCTTGAAAGAGCTCTGTGAAAGCGTCCAGAACTATATCCAGCCTTTCAAGGTTCCACTTTCCGATCTTTCCATTCCACCGAAACAGGAACCTCCACAAGCGATCCACGGTGGACAATTTCCGATGTTTGGCCTGATGCAACAACAGCAGCAACAAAATCAACAGCATCACCAACAGCAGCAGCAACAACATCACCATCAGGCCCAACAATTCCCTTTCTTGTCTAATGGCCAAGTCAACTTGGGAGCAGCCAATATGAGATTGAACACATCGCTCAACTCACAGACCAACCTTTTTGGTGCTGATTTCATCAATCCCGATCCATTTGGCACTGCGCTGCCATTAACGCCCCTGGCAAACGCCAACTTGGGTGCAAACCAGTTTGGAATCGAACCAATCAACCACAATCTTGCATTCAGCAATTCGTACGGCCACATCAACACGATGCCGTCGTTATTGCAACAACAAATACAAAACCAGAACCCCCAGCCAACCTTATCGAGAACTAACAGCGGATGGGGAGCCTTGGACAACCTGTCTACGTTAATCGGCTCATCTGCACCAGGTACACCTACTTCCGTGAATCCCGTCTTGAGCCTGCAAATCTCACAACCAACGCCCATTTCGCCGTGGATTGCAGGTATGCAATCACAATCGAGAGTCAGCTCGCCATTCATTCCTACATCAACGCTCAATCCTACAAATGAGAACAGCAATGGTGCACACCACGGTGGCCACAACGATCATGTTTTGGATGGAATTCATACTTCGGTGGTTGATATTTTGAACGATGGAGAAGATGAACAAGTTCAGGTGAGTGAAAAGGTTGCTGAAAAGGTCGAGGAACCGGTAATTGAAACGGTGCAAAAGGACTCTTCTCCAGAACCACAAGCTCCAGCAGCAGCAGTACCAGTACCAGTACAAGAAGCAGCCCCAGAGCCAGTCGAGGAACCTGTTAAGGAACTAGTTGAAGAACCGGTTGAAGAGCAAGTTGAAGAACCTGTTGAAACCAAAGAAAAACCCGTTATTCAGCAGAAACTCGCCCCATGGGCCGCTGCACCAGAAGTAGCAACACCAGCATTAACATTAAAAGAGATTCAAGCCATTGAAGCCCAAAAATTGGAAGAAAAGCAGAGACAGTTGAGAAGCGAAGCTGCAGCAGCTGCCAAAACTTGGGCAGCCAGCGAAGAAAAGCAAGAAAAGCCTGCACTTCCCAAGACATCGAGCTGGGTCACTTCCAGTAAGCCCGTGACTACGCAAAAGACATTGGCAGAGATCCAGAAGGAAGAAGCAGAAGCAGCAGCAGCCAAGGCCAGAGCCGCTAAGACAACAGCACATGTGAGTGCTGGAGCTGTGAACACCAACTCGTTTGCTTCTGCTTTAGCCAACTCCATCCCCAGAGACGACAGTGATTGGACGACTGTTGCAGTCAAGAAGCCTGCAGTCAAGAAACCCGTGCAGCCATCCATCACCAACGGAGCCTCTGCCGCCAAAGCCAGTCCACAGTTGTTGCGGGCAGTTTCTGCCTCGCGTCCAGCGGTTTCTGGAGTCAATTCTGTTGCGTTGAAGGAAGAGTTTTTGATCTGGGCCAGATCGGCCATGACGAACTTGTATCCTTCGGTATCGAAGGACGATTTGTTGGACATCTTTATCACGCTTTCAGCCAGCAGCAGTGATTCGTTGCAGTTGATTGCCGAGACGATCTACAGTTCCTCGGCGACGATGGATGGACGCAGATTTGCCCAGGAGTTCTTGAAGAGAAGACAAAAGGTTGACCAGCAAGTGGGCAAGAGCGATGAAGTGTCGTGGACGTCAGCGATCATCAGTTCTGCGGACAAAACGGCCACCGTTGATGAAGATGGCTGGAGCACAAGTGTCAAGTCGAAGAAAAAGGGCAAGAGAAATTGAAAGTCGTAGCACATTAGAAAATATATATACAAGAGAATGAAATTAGGCTTCATCGAGCACTTTTTTGATGATATCGCTGTTTTCCTGGGGGATCATGATGATTCCCGACTGGGCCATGGAGAGATAGTTCATTTCAAGCAACGTTTCTGTGGAAAGGTGTTTGATTCCGTTCAACAAACGGGAAGCCACGCCTGCCACAATGCCCGTAGAGTCCAAAGGAAGCCGGTGGAAGTCGATCGTGATGGGGATAACGACGTCTTGAGTGGAGCCGATGATGTTGCGTGAACTGAAGCCCATTTTATGGCGAGTTCTGGACGAACGAGGAAGCAACAACGACACTTCGTTGAGGGACGTACGTGTGATGGCAAAGTAGCGAGGAATGGACTGTGGAGACGAGAGGACACGTGCAGTTTTGAGGATGGTGGAGTTGACTTCGCCTGCACGGGCGCCGGTGAGAAGAAGTTTGACGTTGGCGTTGATGACGGGCTTGATTCCGGCAGTTTGGAAGCGGTGCCATGTCTGGGTCTCCAAAACAGCGTTGGAGGTCGCCTTGGGCTCAACGTGGACGGGAAACTCGGTGTAGCAGCGGTCCAAGTCAAAGTTCTGCTTTGTCAAGATGGAAAACGCCTTCTCCTTGAGCGTATACAGAATCAACACGATATCGTTGAAGTGGCTCAGCAAGAAGAAAAGCGGGATGTTGTTTTGGGAAAGAGGCTTCGTGAGCTCCAAGATCCGCACGCTGTTGTCAAAGATACCATCGCTGTCGACGTGGAGACCGAGAAAGTTGTCACGCAACACCTGGACATCGCCATACTTCATCTCGTCGCACACACGGAGCGGCTGCTCAAACACAATCATCACCAGTGACGAGCAGATGATCGTACACTCCGCTGGCGTGAATGCTATGTGGAAAAAGAAGTGCGTTTCGTCGTCGTCGTTGGCCTCGTTGTCCGATGACTCCTCGAGACAGCGGAGTTTCGATGAGTTTGAGTGCTGTTTGGTCGTGTATGGTTCATGCTCACTGTCTGCATCGTCTCCATCGTCTTGTGTACCTGTTTCGCCGTCACTGACATCGGTGCTGTATCCGCTCGACGTCTTGGATGACTCAGCGTACAAGAGCTCTAGCACCCCGCTGCTAAAAAGCCAGTACTTGTCCCTGGCGATTGATAGGATCAGGAGTTTTGTTGGGTTGATCCGGACGTGTGTGTTCATGTTGACCTGAAAACACCACTTGTCGGGGCCGCGTGTTCTTTATATTTATATACTTCAGGGTCGATGATTAAGAGTCATAATTTTTCAGATTTTTCACTTTCCTCCAGAAAAAAAATGCGCCAGGGCTCCCAATCAGGTTGCAAAGTGCTTACATTGCAACTATCTTTTCTATATACTACCAAGGTGCTGTCTTTCGTAGAAAGTCTCGTACAACTCAATGGCTTCCTTCTGAGACTCGATACTGCTCTCGATAAAAATCTCCACGCTATTGCGGAAATCCTCAATGCGCCCAAACTCAAACGTCTCGAGTTCCTGCTTGATGGTGTCGCTGATTTGGTGAAACTTCTTCTCGTAAACACCTGTTTTTTGGTTGAGTTTGTCCACCTCAAACGTCAACAAGTTGATCTTATCGACCTGGGCCTTGTACTTCTTGCTGAGCTTGTCCAAATTGGCCTGTTTCTTCTGCAAGTCCTGGTTGAACGTGTAGTACTGCTGGTAAACCTTGTTCCTGGCCTCAAATACGTACTTGATCGACCCTATGATCCGCAAGTACTCTTCTATGGTGAATCCCAACGTCAATTGGTCCTGTAGGTTGATGCGATCGAGGTTTTCCTTGAGCTTCAACTGGATTTCGCTGAAAGCATTCAAGAGCTCGCTGGTGACCTTCAGGATCTCCAACGACGCAAGCTCATCCAACGCTAGCGAGATTTCGTCAAGAACCCCAATCATATCCATCCTTTGTGTCCCTATAAGTTCAATGGCCTTGTAGAAACTCTTGAGATTCTGCTCCAAGTCGTCAATGTACTCCTTCTTCTGCGTAAAGTAGCTGTCAGGCTCATTTATCTTGCTAGAAATCGAGAATAGAGAGCTCATGAACCCGCCTGAAACTCCCGTGCTGCCGACATTCACCGTGGACGCGCTGTCGGCCGCACTTTCTTCACTGCCGTTATCCAAAAACTCGCTGTTTTGCAACGAAGCTCCCGATCCACTCAACCGTTCCCTTTCCTTTGACTCAGACCCAAAGTCCTCGCTCACAAGAAACATCACAAAATCTGGATCGTTGCTGAGTGCAGGGATGGTGCTTGTCTTGGCCAACATTTTCTCCAACGATAACCGTCTGTTTTCAATGAAATTCTCGTTGAAACGGCCAATATACGTCTGTTTTGTGGGTGGTGGTGGAATGATCTTGCCCGGATGGTTGTCTTGCAACTGGTGATAGATCCATCTGAAGTCCTTGTATCTTCTGGTGACTAGAATAGGGTCCGAAGTCTCGGGGAAATGGAGTGACCTGGGGTTTCTGTTTGTAGTTTTGATGGTGTATACAATGTGTGCCGACGTAAGATCACCAACCTTCATGGGGTCTCCCACAGAGATGTCCAAGAGGTTATCGTTGTCTTTATTCCGAGGCTGCTGGCCACCGTTACTTTCCTCTGTCCTGGGTTTTGGTGCTGCTTTCGACAACCCTCTTAAAGCTTCTTCTTGTGACTTGGCTGGTAACTCGTACAACGGAGCATTGACTTCCTGGACCAAGAGATCTTTTGTATTATCTTTGGCCGAAACATCTATCGACTTGATATCTTCCGATGAGTCGTTTCCTAAAGGTCCCAACGGATTGCTTTTCGTGTCCAAGTGCTGTACAACCGTCTTGACTCCGTATTTGCGGGCTCGGCCGTTAACTCTGTACTTGGTGTGTTTCTTGGGCGATGCCAACGTGTTGTCCGTGTTCCTTGCAGCCAAATCAACCCTGATGGGACTATCTTGAACATTAAACAACGAGTCAGACGTTCTGATCGGCGAAACTACCGTTGCTGTCAGCGCCAACAATTGGTCTTGCTCGTCGTTGTTGGTAAGCTCCGATAAGAGCTGGTGCTTGTGTTCGATGCGTTCTTCCTTCTTCAACTCATTCAATTGGTCAATCTGTGCCTGCTTCAACGGATCCACCTGTTGTTCGTCCTCGTGTGTATCGTTTTCCGACTTGTTGTCGTAGTTGTTGATGTCGTCGGGCTTGAAAGGATCGTGGATGTTTAGGTCGCCAAACTCATTGTTGAGCGTCGGAATTTCTGTGCTCTGAAATATTGAGCTGCCTGTGCCTGGTGACAAAACATCGTCCCAGTGTGAGGCGGTGAGATCGTCCTGGTCCATGGTAGATAAGCGGAGAATTGAGCCGTGGCCAAGTCTCGTTTTGAGAATTGGTGAATTAAAAGAGGTATGTGCAGGAAAAGCAATATTGGCTTACAAAAAAATAAGGGGCATACTGGGAATTGAACCCAGGGCCTCTCGCATATTTGAAGTAAACTTCCCAAAGCGAGAATCATACCACTAGACCACACGCCCGTTTCTTATATGCAGATGGTTATACAAATAACCATGACTAAAAAGGAGGATGTAAGTTAAACTACAGATTAAATATATCTAGATGTTTATTATAACTTAGATTCATCTTTTTCAAGCAAAATAGCCCTTTGCAAAGAAGGAATTTTCTTCATATCTTGAAACCACTGCAGAAGATGAGGATACTGCGATGCTTCAATCCCAATGGAGCGGCCGAACAACTCGGGATGTTCAACCAATGACTGGATAGGAAACAAAAGGATAAAGTCTGCACCTGAAAGCTTGTTGCCTACAAAGTAGGACAGTCCGTTTTCGTGTTGTTTCTTTATGTTCTGTTCCAAAAAGCTCAAGTTGTTGAGGAGATTCGGCTTGATGTAGAGATTATTCAACTTGGAGATACCCTCCAGGTTTTTGCGGCGAGTAAAGAGGCCATTGACAAGCAAGTCAATGAAGTAAGGCTGCAACGTGCCCTCTGCAAAGTGGAGGTAGTAGTTGACCAAGTTTTTGTCTTGTTTGGACTCGGGAACGAGTCGCGGGCCGTACGTATCGATCAAGTACTCGATGATGTGGCCAGATTCGGCCGTAGCAGTAGTGGTACCATCTTCTGTAATTTCCATGGTAGGACTCTTACCCAAGGGATGGATCTTCTTGAGTTCTGGAGGAGCCTCGAAAGTGGGCGACTTTTTGTACTTCTTCAAGTTGTAGTCGATACCCAATTCCTCGAGCAACCAGAGGATCCGGAGAGCACGAGTATCGATGACACTGGGGTTAGTACCATACAGAGAAATAGTAGGATGATACTTACAGATGTAAGGTAACTTTGGACATGGTAAAGTGTGGTAAAGGGTTTGAGGGTGAAGAGAAAGAAGTGTCCGATTGTCTCCGCATTTTCGGTTTCGGCTCGGGCAAACAAAGATTTCACAGAAAAACAATCACGAGAGTTTATCACAGATAATAAATTAGAGGTGTAGATTTCAGAAGTAAAAGTTATTGTGTGGAGATTCAGTTGAGTTTGAGTTATTTGTGGAGGAAGGCGGAGAAGTTCCCCAAAAAGGTAAGAATAGTAGTAAACAGTAACAGTAGCATTGTAGTGGTATTGTTTTCGTTGTGTTTTCGCGTCTTCGCAATGTTTTCCAGTATTTTTGCAGTGTTTTCGCGCTTTGCAGTGTTTTCCAGCATTTTCCCAGCATTTTTCAATGCATTTACCCCGGATCTCAAGCTGGCCGAAGGCGGCCCTGCACACAACTTCAGTTTTACCGCGCGCCGGCGATCAAGGCGGTTTGTTTCGGAAGAATACGACTACAGCCATGGGGACAGTAGTACCCACAAACCTCTAGTATCTGGAGAAGAAAACGTTTGGGTGACGTGATAGGAAACTTGATATGTCATCTATGACATCTTCACGTAATTGTAATGCACGATGACCCAACGTTGCGACCAAAACGGTTCTGTATACGTCACAGAGCGCCAAACATCAGGACCGCGTCCTGCCCGTTTCGGGAGAACACACTCCTAATTCTGGTGCGTCGGAAAAATTAAACAGGAGGGGGACGTTTCTTTTTGTGCGTTTCTTTTTGTATTGTCTGGGGATGGCTGCGAACGTATAAATAGCGATGAAGCTGCTGTCCTTTCTGCTGCTGTTCTCCATCCTCATTCACCATGACTATCGACACCTCTGCTCCTCAATCCATCTGTAACACCGAAATTGGCTCCCTCCCTGCCGCTTACCCGCAATTGTCCAACAACATCCTCGACTTGTTCTCGTTGCAAGGTAAGTCCGCCGTCATCACCGGTGGTGCCAGAGGTATTGGTTACGTCATCTCCGAAGCTTACTTGCAAGCTGGTTTGTCCAAGTTGGCCATTGTTGACTACGCTCCAAACGAAACTGGTCTCGCTCAATTGAAGGAAACCTACCCAAAGGCCGAAATCACCTACTTCAACTGTGACGTCAGAAAATCCGAACAAGTGTACGAAATTATCGACACTATCGAAGAACAATTCAAGGTTGTCGACATCTTTGTCGCCAACGCCGGTATTGCTTGGACTGCTGGTCCTATGATTGACCAAAAGGACGACTTCAACTGGCACAATGTCGTTGACGTCGACTTGCACGGTGTCTACTACTGCGCCAACCGTATCGGAAAAGTCTTCCGCAAGCAAGGTTTCGGCTCCTTGATCATGACTGCATCCATGTCCGCCCACATTGTCAATGTTCCACAATTGCAAGCTGGCTACAACGTGGCTAAGGCTGGTGTCTTGCACTTGGGTAAGTCTTTGGCTGTTGAATGGGCTCCATTCGCCAGAGTCAACACCGTTTCTCCAGGTTACATTGCCACCGAATTGTCGGACTTTGTTCCTGAAGACATGAAGAACAAGTGGTACTCGTTGATTCCAAAGGGCAGACAGGGTATGCCAAGAGAGTTGTGCGGTGCCTACTTGTACTTGGCTTCCGATGCCTCGACCTACGCTACTGGTACTGACATCAGAGTCGACGGTGGTTACTGTTCTGTTTAGGTATAAAATTAATGTGTATTTATAGAGTAATAAGAGATTCATTTCACTTGATTTGTGGAGTAGTACCCCAGATAAAAATGTCGCGGTTTGGAGAAATGAGCCGCACGGATCAGACAGGTTTGAAGAAATATCCTAAATCGTAAATCTTGATCTAATCACGATGCAAGTGGGGGTTGCTCATGACAACTGATCCTTTTTTGGTTGCATTGCTAGTTGGTTCCGGGCGGTCACGCAAAAATTGTCACATATCCGGTGCAACAGCCAGATCTGAGAAATGTCGCGATTCGAATGGGGGCTTATTCCTTATTGGTTGCTTTCCCGGCGGTTACACCAGAGATACATACTGCTACAGCAACGAGATCCGGGGAAAGCAACTTTGCATCGAAATAGGGGGCTGCATAAGTGTCTGCATTAAAGCCTGTGTCTGCAGATGAGTCGGGTCCCCCACACCCTTTAAAGCAAAAGTAGTTTGGGTGGGGGGGTGCATCTCGCGGTCCTGGTGTTTTTCTTAGTACATATATATCAACACACAATCTTAAATCACGTGACTGAAGATCCCCGGGTAGCCCCACCATCACGTGACCAATGAAAACGTGACCTGAGGGTCATAAGAATTTTTTCATCCAATTAATTCAAACCTATTACCACCACCATGCTTTCTTTACGTAAAGCTATACCACAGAGCGTTCGTCGCTTCACCACAACGTCAATCCGTTCCCAAACGATCGGTTCTATCAAAGGCACCGACGCCAACGCCGCCAAGTACATGGGCCAGAAGTACCACGTCATTGACCATGAGTACGACTGTGTTGTCGTTGGTGCGGGCGGGGCCGGTTTGAGAGCTGCGTTTGGGCTTGCGGAAGCAGGCTTCAAGACTGCGTGTGTTTCCAAGTTGTTTCCAACGAGATCACACACGGTTGCTGCGCAGGGTGGTATCAATGCCGCTTTGGGTAACATGCACAAGGACGACTGGCACTGGCACATGTACGACACGGTGAAGGGTTCTGATTGGTTGGGGGACCAGGATGCCATCCACTACATGACGAAGGAGGCTCCAGCCTCGATCTACGAGTTGGAAAACTACGGTGTTCCGTTCTCGAGAAACGACGAAGGCAGAATTTACCAGAGAGCGTTCGGGGGCCAGTCGAAGGAGTACGGAAAGGGCGGCCAGGCGTACAGAACGTGTGCTGTTGCCGACAGAACGGGCCATGCCTTGTTGCACTCGTTGTACGGGCAGAGTTTGCGCCACGACACGCACTTTTTCATTGAGTTCTTTGCGATGGACTTGTTGATGGAAAACGGCGAGTGTGTGGGGATCATGGCCTACAACCAGGAAGACGGGACTTTGCACAGATTTAGAGCCCACAAGACCGTCATTGCCACCGGTGGGTACGGAAGAGCGTACTTCTCGTGTACTTCTGCCCACACATGTACCGGTGACGGTTATGCGATGGTTTCGCGTGCTGGTTTGCCGTTGGAAGACTTGGAGTTTGTCCAGTTCCATCCTTCCGGGATCTATGGTTCTGGTTGTTTGATCACGGAAGGTGCCCGTGGTGAAGGTGGGTTCCTTTTGAACTCGGAGGGTGAACGTTTCATGGAGCGTTACGCTCCTTCGGCCAAGGATCTTGCCTCGAGAGATGTGGTTTCGCGTGCCATCACGATGGAAATCAATGAAGGAAGAGGTGTGGGTCCAAACAAGGACCACATGCACTTGCAGTTGTCGCACATTCCTGCTGCTGTGTTGAAGGAAAGATTGCCAGGTATCTCGGAAACAGCACATATCTTTGCAGGTGTTGATGTCACCAAGGAACCAATCCCAATTCTCCCCACAGTCCACTACAACATGGGAGGTATCCCTACCAAATGGAACGGTGAAGTGATTAGAAAGACTGCTGACGGAAAGGACGAGGTTGTTCCAGGTTTGTTGGCCTGCGGTGAAGCTGCGTGTGCCTCTGTCCACGGAGCCAACCGTCTTGGAGCCAACTCGTTGTTGGATCTCGTTGTTTTCGGCCGTGCTGTTTCCCACACGATCAGAGATTCGCTCACCCCAGGAACCCCACTCAGACCAGTGTCCAAGGACATTGGCCACGAATCCATCGCCAACTTGGACAAGTTGAGAAACGCCAACGGGTCCAGAACCACGGCAGAAATCAGAAACGAAATGCAGACTACTATGCAAAAGGGCTGTGCGGTCTTTAGAACGCAAGAAACATTGGACCAATGTGTGGAACACATCAATGCAATCGACAAGACGTTTGCTGACGTCAAGACAACCGACCGTTCGATGATCTGGAACTCCGACTTGGTCGAAACGTTGGAATTGCAGAACTTGTTGACGTGTGCCACCCAAACGGCTGCTTCTGCTGCTGCCAGAAAGGAATCGAGAGGTGCCCACGCCAGAGACGACTATCCCGAACGTGATGACGTTGAGTGGATGAAACATACCTTGTCTTACCAAGACTCTTTTGGTGCTCCAGTCAAGTTGGACTACAGAGACGTTGTCAAGACTACTTTGGATGAGAACGACTGTAAGCCTGTTCCTCCAGCCAAGCGTGTCTACTAGAGTGTTAGAGTCGTATTTATTATTAGTATTAAGTATCATTTGTTTGCTGTGTAGATCCGTTACCCGGAGTTACAGTTTATGCCGGACCACATGTGCGTGGCGGACGTCGACGCGCGCTAATTTCACTTAAGAGAGGTGTACCAAAAAGCAAGATCGCCGGGGCCGCGCGCGCACCGTACGCCCTTACGTCATCTGGTTGCAGAAACAGCAACCACCCCCATCTATAAAAGGAGACCGTTTTCCCCTCCTTTACACCAACCATCAACAATGACCAGCACTCCTTACGTTTCACACATCAACCCTGCTGTCGGCAGCTTGCCCACACAGCCACCAGCACCAATCAGCAACGTGTTTGACCTCTTCTCACTCAAGGGAAAGGTGGCGTCGGTGACGGGCTCATCAACAGGCATTGGCTACGCCGTGGCCGAGGCATTTGCCCAAGCAGGTGCAGATGTTGCCATTTGGTACAACTCAACGCCTTCAGATGCAAAGGCACAGCACTTGGCCAAGACGTACGGTGTCAAGGCCCGTGCCTACAAGTGCGATGTCTCCGATGCCCAGCAGGTCGAAGCCGTGATAGGACAGATCGAGCAGGATTTTGGAACCATCGACGTGTTTGTGGCCAATGCAGGCGTTCCTTGGACCGAAGGACCCTGCATCGAGACTGAGGGCTACGATTCGTGGAACAAGATCATCGACCTCGATCTCAACAGTGTTTTCTACTGTACCAAAACAGTGGGCAAAATCTTCAAGAAGAAGGGCCACGGTTCCTTGATCATCACTGCCTCGATGTCGGGTCACATCGTCAACGTCCCACAGCTCCAGGCCCCTTACAACGCCGCCAAGGCTGCATTGTTGCACTTAAGCAAGTCGTTGGCCGTCGAATGGGCTCCATTTGCCAGAGTTAACACGATTTCGCCCGGCTACATCGCTACAGACATTTCAGACTTTGCGGACGAGAGTGTCAAGGCCAAATGGTGGTCGCTTATTCCTTTGGGAAGAGAGGGAATCACCCAGGAATTGGTTGGTGCTTACTTGTACTTGGCTTCCAATGCTTCTACTTATACCACCGGAACGGATATCTTGGTGGATGGTGGATATACTGCCCCATAATGTGTATGTTATAGATTAATAAATAAGTAGTAATGGCTGCCAAAAGTCCCGATAAGAGGGGTGAAGTCCGTAACGAGCAAGAAAAAATATATTATTATTGTCGTGTACATCTTCCCATAATAGATCAATGTCCGAATTTCTCAGAACCGACGTTAATCCTACATATCTGCCAATTTACCGTAAACAGTTTTATTTTAACGAGAGCGGAAAGTAGGCGTAGAAGAAGTGGAGGTGGAAATTAAGCAAAAAGGAAGCAAAATAAAAAGGAAATAATATTTCTCAGTCTCTCCGTCTGATCACCAATGATAGAGACACGTAATTGAAAACCAAGGCTATTGGATTGACCAGTTTCCAGAGCGAATAGTTTTTCAGTCAGTTGGAGAGTTCTGACAAGTGAACGATTAGAGAGGAGGTACTAGATTTTTCAATTATAAGCATTGCAGATAGCACCCATCTGTGTCCAACACAATTTTTATTCCAATTCTTGCTGAGATGTGCCTGGAGAGGGAAACAACGATACTAGTTTCAAAAAACTGACTGAATTTTTATGTGGGAATTGCTCTAACGTGCATTCGCCGGCGCAAGTGGGAAGTGGAGCCGCAATGTTTTCGAGCGGAGACGTGCCACTTCCACACAGCTTGACCCTTGTCGACCATTTTCAGGAGACTCTATGGTCATGATTTCAGAATGTAACAAAGACACAACGTAGGGGGTTATCTACCTTGCTTGAGACCGGCCTGATAAGGGCGATTATTCAGCGCAAAATAGATCGGCCATTGTGCATCGTTACGACTAAAAATATTAGATCAACTTAACTGACTAAATATCGAAAAAAACTTGATAGCTTCAGCTAATATGGTTAAACAATTAAGGGTTCTTACAAAAATCTAATCGAATAGCAACAACTTATAAAGTGAAAGAGAAACAGATTTAATTTAAATGTTCAGCATTATCAACAATATCATCGCTTTCCATATTGAAGTCTGGCGGGGTAAGAAATATTTTCATGCAAAATTATTGACGTGTTTCTATCGTGCTAAATGTACAATACGGCCATGCCAAATCGGACGTTTATGGCGACAAAGTATCTACGTGCAGCTCCCACACACAGATCTTGACCATTGTCAACTATTGTCAATTGACCCTGTGGTGTTATTGTGAATGTAAGACAGACATAATTGTGATCTGCAGGGGGGTCTCATAACCGGATATACGGGACGAAATGCGCTAGTAACAAATTGAACCGTATTGATTTCCCGTAATGGCCAGCACTTTTGTCTATAAAAGGGTGGGTATCTTCTCCCAACACATTTTTTATCGGCAACAATCCCTTATACAACAATGAAATTTGCCACTGCTATTGCACAAATCGCTTTATTTACAAGCTTTGCTGCTGCTTTGTTCGATGGTAATGCTACTTACTATGAACCAAGATCGGGTGCCTGTGGTATCCCCTACTACAAAGGTGACTTCGCTGTCGCCGTTTCTAAGGACTTGTTTGATCAGTACACTCCAAACGGCAACCCTAAAGAAAACACCTTGTGCGGTAAGAAGATTATTTCTTTTCACCAAGGTAGGGGTATTGCCCTCACTGTAATTGACATTTGCGACAGCTGTGGTTACTACGACTTGAGGTTAAGCGCACTTGCTTTCTTTGTTTTTTCACCTTACAATTATTATGATGCCGAAGAGCCGCCAAGTAATAGTGTTGAAATTGCCTGGCAATGGGCTTAAGTCTGATTCTTTATGTTGAACTTGAGTTTAAAGTTTGATAGAAACGTTCCTTTATTAGTAAAGGTGAGATTTCTTGCTGAATTTTGCAACCAAAAAAAAAAAAAACTAAATACAGCAGCAAGAGATAAAAGAATAAAGAGATAGTAAAAAGTATAAAAAAAGACTAGGACAAAACAGAAGAACTAGTAGAATTAAATAATAAGAATAAAAAGATACGTACAGAAGATCAAGAAGAATTTAATATAAAGTATTTAAAGAATAAAGAATGAATAAGAAGTGATCAAAAAGAAAAGTATAAAGTTAATGAAATAAAAGTAAGAAAACAAAACGGGGAAATCACACAAAATCGCACTTGCTATAGAAATACGTAACTATGCTATTTACAAGAATAAGCCTAACCTTACGATTGTGAGTGGCTCATTGACCATCGACGTGTCGCCCGTCCCATCATGACCGAAATCTTTGTATAATACATTCTCACCATCAAATACGTCTGGAAAATAGACACCAACGTCACGTTCTCAAAAACCTAGTTTTTGTAAGAGCCCTTGAGGTGGCAGTCCTCAAGACTAAACCGGAGATCAATCTTCTTGCTAAACAACAAATAAGCGCCGTCCTGCTCTTCATCAGCCCACGGAAACGTGTGTATGACTGTACCGTTTGATGTCTTGGTATGAAACCTGGAAAGACATCCGAGTCCAGAGCTAGGAGATTGATACACTTTGTCTGGAGCGCCGCCAAACACTTGAAATCTTTGTAGAGCTGCGACTCAACCTTGATCAAGTCGTTGTCGAGCATTTGGATCGATCGAGTGATTTCACGGAGATAGTCGTGGAACTGTTTGATCACAAGCGTGTCAAAGTTTGCAAGCTCCTTCTTGTAGTCAATTTCCTGGTTGCGAAAACACATGTCGGAATTCAATTGGAATGAAGTGTTTTTTGGAGCGCACGGTGAGCACCACCAACTCTGTCGTGACAGATTTGATTTTAGGCAATGCTGATTCGTTCTGTTTGGTGCCAACAGCCTTCTCAACAAGTATGAAAGCTCGAGGAGGATCGTGATCTCTACAAACATTGGTACCAAATGGAAGTTCATGTGTAAAAAGTTCCATTTGTAATTAAAAAGTGTAACAGTAGCATCGTAATTCAGCCTTGCTTAACAGAAATATATAAGAATTGCTTTGTTTTATTTGCTGAATATATATTCTTAATTGTCATATTAACAGTGAAATATTCAATGCCATAAACGTTCTTGAAAGGAGTTATCAAATATCGTACCTACAGTATTTTATTTACTAACCAAAGATATTCAAATTATAGTCCTTGACTGCTTTCTTAGGTCAGATAATTTGAATAATCAAACAACTAATGGACTTCATGGTTAAACACGGAGGTATGGTAAGAACAGGCTCATACTTGCCAATACTTTCCACAATAATTTGGTCAAACCGTAGTGAATTTTGACCTGAGTACGTTCTTAATTGATGAACCTTGAAGAATTCACCGCTTTAATTATGACTATTTCTTCACTGGTGCAACCCCTAAAGATCGAATAGTAAGTAATAGACAATAACAAGTTTCTTCAGCTCTAAACAGTTGAAGCTTGCACCTACATTAAGGGCAACTTAATGTCTATTGAAGAAATGAATAAAAATTAGAAAATAACATCGTCTTCCGTCTCTTTAAGCAAGTCGGATTCCTCATCAACGGCCAATGCTTCAACCTGTTTTTGAATGTCACTTTCTGAGGGTTCATTTGTGGATGCAGCAACGGCAGCATCTTCAGAAGGAGCTTCAGTTTCAGCAGCTTCAGTTTCAGCAGCTTCAGTTTCAGCAGCTTCAGTTTCAGCAGCTTCAGTTTCAGCAGCTTCAGTTTCAGCAGCTTCAGTTTCAGCAGCTTCAGTTTCAGCAGCTTCAGTTTCAGCAGCTTCAGTTTCAGCAGCTTCATCAGCAACAACTTCGTCGGATTGAGCAGCAGCAGCCTTCTTTTCTAATTCGGCAGCAGCAGCAGCCTTTTCTTCCAACTCGGCAGCAGCAGCAGCCTCCTGTTTCTTTTCCTGAACCTTTTTTAACCGGTAAAATTCCTCTCTGTCCAACTCGTCCAACTCCGAATTGATGTACGAGATGGTATTTTCTGTCTTGGGAATAATCACATGCTCAATGGCATTGACTCTTCTGTTGGTGACCTTGATGACTTCGTCCAAGATGATGAAGGCCGTCTGCAACGAAGCCAACTCGACCAACGTTTCAACGGCTCTCGTGTACACAGCCTTGGCCTTTTGGACTTGCTGACCACCACGTCCCAACCCTGTCAACTTGAAGTCATTAATGTCTTCGTTGACATGGCTTTCAAACGTGGGCAAATAAACACCAGAAACGTTTTCTTGCTTGGCCTTGACCTGGAACCGGGCCTTGTTGACAGACTCCTGCACTTGGTACGCAATGTTGTCTCCGGTGGCATACTGGACTTCAGCCAAGGAAAAGGCAGCTGTTTGCATCACACGGCCCATCTTTCTCTTCGACTCGTCGATTCTTTGCGTGATATCACGGAACCGTTTGGTCAACGCTTCCGACTTTCTCTTCAAGAGCGAATGGCCCTGTTGCGCGCCCTTCAACTTGCCCTTCATAAGCCCAAGCGTCATCCGTGTAGGAAAGACCTGTTCTCTGTTACCGGCACCCGACATGTTGGCGATTGGATGGTAGGTGAGTCGTGGATGGTGTGGATGATAAGGATTGTTGAGATTTTTTGGATGGAGTCGAGCCTGCATACAGTACCGTCGTGGCCACGCCCCAAAAAATCAACCTCTCGCTATTTTGCGAGTCTCTCGCTAAAATTGTCGCTAACTTTGTCACTATTTTTGCGACGCGCTTCTCGCTATCATTTTCATCTCATCCCGATGAACCTCATCTATTCCTACGAGTCCCAGTTGGCCAAGGAACCTCTCGAATCAACATGGCTAGACTACTACCGTTTTCAAACTGACCTATTCAACCAAGCAACTGTGCTAGAACGTGCTGTGCGCCAACTTCCACGCTCCATCGCCCTCTGGTCAGCATACTTGGACCTCCTCCTCAAACATAGCGAACCACTCAACTTCTACCACCACAGAGCCCAGTTCACCATCATCAACAAGACGTTTGAACGGGCATTACTCCTCAATAAAACCGTTTCGCTCTGGCTCAAATACTTGGACTTCCTTCTCCAGTCCCAAGCCGCAAACATTTCACACACACGAAGGTCGTTCAACCGGGCGTTATTCGATCTAAATCCCCAGGAACACAAGCATATCTGGCCAAAATACCTTGAGTTTGCCGACTCAGTTGGGGGGCTCACCGCTGTGGTGGTTTATGAAAAGTATCTCCAGTTCGACGACACAAAAACCGATCTAGTTCTTCAGAAATACGTCCAGAACGACAATTTTTCACGGGCACAGGCTCTCTACGATAAGATCATTAACAATCCCGACAGCTTTCCCGGTCTAGAGAACTCTCCTCTACAATACTGGTGCGATTACATTGATCTTCTCTTGAAACACCCAACAAGCCACGGATTCGATTACTTTTTTGAAAACTTGGTAAACAGAGGCCTCTCACGCTTTCCGGACCAGGTAGGCACTCTCTACTTGAAGATGACGTCGTACTTCACTCTGAAAAAACACTGGGAGAAGACCCGGTTCTATTTCGACAAGGGACTCCAGTCCTGTGTCACCACCAAGGACTTTGTCACCATCTACGATGCCTACACTCAATTTGAAGAAGAGCAGTTGAATGTACTTGCAGAAGCGCTTGAGAAAGAGCCTCAAGACGAAAAGCTCAACTTGGAGTTGGATCTCCGTATGAACTTCTTTGAACAGTTGATACAAAACAGAGCCTTTCTTCTCAATGACATGATGCTCAGGCAAGACATAAACAATATCGATGAATGGTTCAACAGAATCCAGCTCCATGGCGATAACTTGAACCAAGTTCTCCAGACTTATGCCCAGGCATTGACGAGAATCAATCCACTCAAGGTCCATTCGATTTCAGGGAACGACAACAGCATACTTTCCAAACTTTGGATCGATTATTCTGAAGTTTACGCAAGCAGAAAGGATTACAAAACAGCGGGCCAGATCTTTGGAAAAGCTGTCACTTCTCAATTTTCACATCCCGATGAACTTGCTGTGATCTACATTGCGTGGAGCGAGATGATCTTACAGCAGGAAGCCGACGATGCTGACGAAAGAGCCATTGAACTTATAGAGAAGGTCCTTTTCAATGATTCAGATGTCTCGTACAAAGATTCCAACGTCGATGTGCATGATAGAATCCATAAATCCACCAAGTTGTGGTCGTTCTATCTCGACTTGTTGGAGTCTTTTGTCGAGACTGAGGAGGATTCCGAGGCCATAAATAACGTCATCAAAGCATACGAAAAGCTCGTTTCATACAAGATTGCCACGCCAGCAATGATTATCAACTATGCAACGTTCCTTCAGAGTTGGAACTACCACGAAAAGTCGTTCAATGCGTACGAAATTGGCCTCAAAGCGTTCAAGGACCCCAAGATACGTTTTGAGATTTGGAATATCTATCTCACCAAGATTCTTCAGCAAAATCCGAGCCTTGAACGGGTACGTGATCTATTTGAGCAGTGTCTTTTTGGAGAACACGCATGTCCAGCACATCTCTGCAAACTGGTAGTGCTCTTGTATTCTACATACGAAGAAGAGAACGGATATGCGATGAATGCCGTCAAGATCCTCAAAAACGGACTTCGCAAATTGATAGAGTCTCTTCACAGCCAACTTTCAAAGCAGGAGCGTGATACTGTTGTTAAAGATAAGTTTGACATGATCCTCGTTCTATTGGCACGAGTCACGAGCTTAAAGGATGTGGTTTTTCTTCGGGAAACCTACGAATCAGTCTTGAAAGACGAAACCCTAACGTTATCTCAAGTCATCTCGGTGACTCTGAGGTTTATCGAGTTTGAAACTAGCCAGAAACAATTGGCAAGAGCTAGAAGCCTTTTCCAGTATGTTTGTCAGCTTACCACGCCAAATCTGCCCCTCATTATTCCAGTGTGGACTAAATGGGAAGCGTTTGAAGTTGACAACGGAACGGAAACCACGTTCAAAGAGATGTTGCGATTCAAAAGAAAGATCCAGGCGGAATATCAACAGAAAAAGGAGTTCAAGGAATCACTCAACCCTATGGGCTTTGTCAAGGCAACAGAACCAACGAAAACTACAACCTCAACACAAAACCCAGACGAAATCGACTTGGATATGGATTGACTCTAAGGACATGTATTCTTATTAATATACAGAGCGAGTTAAATCAAAAGTAATTAAACGTTTCCTTCCACCTGTCAACAAAAGACGACAAGTTGGCCATTTGGTCCGATGTGTAGTTCAACTTGATCGACTTGTTATTCTTCACCAACTCGTGGTATGTGTTCCAGTTGATGTGGTAGAACTTGAACACATTCATCAAGAATGACTGGATGACCTTCATGTTGTTTTTGTTTGAGGACTTGGTTGAGTTAGAGTAGATGATCATCAACTGGAGAACCCTAACAACCAACTGTAACGCCGATGAGTTCACTTCAGCATGACAATCTTCGCTATTAATACTGCCACTGGTTCTAGGCGTAAGTTGTTCGTCAGTAGATAACTCACAAGATGCCTTATCGGATGAAGAACTAAGATTGGACCCTGAACAGGAAGCATTGAAGCTAAACCCAGATTGCAGAAGGATAGGTGTAGATGGCGCCGATAAACTCAACGGGAGTTTATCGTTCAATTGAAGCAAAACATCAAAGAATGCGTTCGACGACAAGTTTTCAAATTCCGACAAGTCATCAAACTTGGACAAAAACTTGTAAAGATGAGTCGACATCGAGTAGCTGTGACGTAAGTTATTCCAATAACCCAACAGGACATTGACCTGAGAGAAAAACTCACTGCCAAACAATTGTTGGTTCATCATTTCCAACAAGCAATAAATCTCCTGTAATGTCTGGCTGCCCTGAAATAAAATCAACAATACTGGAATTAAGAAAATCTCGTCATGTTTGTGCAAACCATACTCCGATAAAGATTTGATGTATAGCAAGTAGCGATAGTTATCTTCAAATTTGATAAAGCTAAAGTTTGACGAATTCTCTTGGACTTCTTTCAATATGCAATCGAACAATGGTCGTCTCAACACTGTATCGATAACAGAGTTGAATTCGGCATCTTTCGTCGTACGAATGGATTGCGAGAGTTTCTTGTACTTTGACTCAAACAAAGTGAACGAGTTTTTAATGGTCTCAACGGTATCTTGACTTTTGTGATTGTTGGATAACACTTGCAAAAAGAACAGAAAGCGCAAAGGCGCCGGAATGTTGGAATCCCAAGCCAACTTCCTAATTTGGACCTTTTCATTGGCAAATTTCTTGTTGAACAGTTTCTCATCATCATCAGCCATACCAAGTATAATCTTCATCCACTGTTGCTGATTTTGGATGTAATACTGTGCAGATTTCTTTCTGGCATCGTGTATACTTTTGGTGTTTAACTCATAGGTGGAAAGAAATTTTTGAAACTCCTTGTTGTGTTTTGACTTGTCTGAATCCTTCTTGGGAGGAAGATTGATTGGTCTTGTTTGATCAATAATGTTCAATTTTTCAGGAGAAATGAGGTTCAAATCATCCAATGATGACTGCGATCTGATGTAAGTTGGTATTTTATACATCACTGCATGTTCCCTTGAGTTCTTGACCAATTTGGAAAATGACATGGAGCGTTGGGTGTAGAAATTAGAGATATTTCGAATTGCCTCCAAGTCTTCATTGGTATAATTTGCACTTTCATTACTTTCATAATCTTCTTCATCATCATCTTCGACATCGCCATGATCTTCTTCTTCAATGCTGTCTTCTATAATGTCCTTTTGGAGACCTCTTTTACTCAAATCAGTTTGTGAACTCAACTTTCCTGGTAATGGTAAGGGCTTAGATACTGAAGAAGCACCCACATTATACTTGTTATTGTCTTTATCAATAATCAAATTCTTGTGAGATAGCACCTTATCAGTTTCGATGGATAGCTTTCTTTGCAGTATGTTGTGTGGGCTTTGTAGAAAAAGGTCCGAATGATTACTTAGCACAGGAACATTGAATGCAAGGTTTTCGAAATCGTTGGACAAAAGCTCGTCGTCGTTGTAGTTATCTTCAAACTCCTTTTTACGAAGCTCTTTTCTCTGCTTCGTTTCCTTGGAACTGATATATCTAGTCTTGGATCTTGAAAGAGCTGGCATGGAGCCATTCATCGACGGTTTGCGATAAAGCAGCGCTTTGGGAGCTATGGTGGATGTGGAAGATGATCGTATGGGTTGTTGTGCTAATGCTGGATTCGTGAAGGAAAGGCTGATTGCTGAATCGTTCACTGGACGGGAAGACGTAATAGCAGGAGTAGATACAGTTCCGGTGAGACGGGGGTTGTGATTCGAGTTCAGGGTGATGGTGGACATGGATGAGTTCAAGTAGCTTTCAGAGGATGTGTTGTAAAGCTCAATATCGTCCTCATCCTCTTCCTCCAAACTATCCTTGTCGTCTTTGAAGGAATTTTCGTCAAAATTGGAAGCTGCCGAATTACTAGTGAGCGAGCTGAGACGCGAGTCTAATGGAGGGTTTGCAGTGGTATCAAAGTGAGAGGAGTGAATGGAGGCCTCGTCAGATGTGGTTGTGCGGAAAGAGACAATAGAGTCGCCCGAAATAGGCCTATAGATTTGATTTCTTGCTGGAGATGGTAACAGGGGAGTTTTGGAAGAAGGAGCAGCCAAGTTGACAGAGCTGGAGCTTAATTTCTTGATGTAGTAGTCACCAGGTCTCTTGATCTTGGGGGACTCGTTCAAGGTCGATAGCGACGAGAGGGAGCCGACCCGTCTCGGACCGGAATTTGGTTTCATTATGGGGAGCGAGAGCGAGCTGGCGGAGTGGTTGAGGGCGGAGCCTTGTGGCCGTTTGGGATTGATGGAAATGTCATAGTAGTTGTCAGCCAACGAATGTTGTGACAAGTTGGAAGGATAACTCATAAGCGAAGGAGAGCAAAAGGAGAGAAGGAGATCAGTTCATTCGGAGGAAAAAACGGCCAGCGATGGAATTTATGGCAGGAAACTGGAGGGAAAACAATGCTGTTTGTATGTAGCAGTGTATTCAAGTGGTAGTAGTTCGGATAACGTGTACTGTAGCTTTGCAACAAATGAAAGTAGCAGCAGCAAGGGCAGCTCGTGTTTTGTAGGAGACGCAGCGCACACATTTGATTTGATTTGTTATGGTTGTGTATATAAGCACACGGTACAATAGCAACTCGAGCGTAGATGACACAAAAGCGCCAAATTTAGATGGAATTCTCAGTATTCAGGTTTAAGAAAGAAATGTGGGAAAATGATAAGACGTGACTACATGATAACAATAATGGGATGAAAACGTCTGTTGTAAAGTGTATTTGGCAATAAAAAGAAATAATAAATATAAGAAGCAGTAAAACTGATGGCTAGAAAAGAAACAAGGCTTCCAATTCGTCAGTTAAAGTTTTAAGATAACAACTCTAATACGGGCACGTGACACGTGACACATTTTTTCCTTTTCCATTTTCTTGTTATTTTGCAGCCATTAGTTACCTTCTTTTGGTAATAAATAAGTCACTGTTCTATCCAGTCGGTGGTGCTCATCTGTGATAGTCTAGATAATGCTCTTGCAAAAGCAAACTTTTCCTCGTCGTTGGCAAACATCGCTGCCTTTTTGGCCACGCTCTTGTCGAAACCATGCATCACGACCAAGTCGTCGTCCTCAAACGTCTCTTCGGCTCCCTTGTCTTGCTGTCTACGGTAGAGCTGGTAGTTGCCCTTCTGCAAATCTTCTGGCTCGACAAACAAGTCCTTGAACGAAGCAGCTGCCGTCACTGCCAACCGGCCGTGCGCATCGTACACGGCATCCAAAAAAATGATGAATCTTCGCACCTTATCACGTACATCGATGCTCAAGTACGGAATATCGGTGACAATGAAGGAATGAAAGGTGTTGGCGAGTGAAAGATAGTCGCCAGCAGCCAACGGGTGGCCACAGAGCTCCTCAAACGAGAGCTTGGCCACAGTGGGCGGCGAACAGAGCGGCACCAACAACTTGCGGCCCCAGACATCCAACGTATAGTTCTCTAACACGGCCTTATTGGGGTTCGAAGCGTTGAAGTAGTCGTACCACTGCTCTACGTGTTGTTTGCGTTTGGCAGCGCTTGTTTTGGAGTGGTAGGCCACGCCTGGTTTGGGGTGGTAGTAGACAGGGCTCACTGGTTTGGGGATTTTTCTATAGTCAGTGGGCGAGTTGAGGTAAATGACGCGGGTCTGGAGCTTGATCTGCTGGATGCAGGGAATAAACGAAACTCTTTGGATCCCGTTCAAGTACAAGTCGTCTGGAGCACGATTGGACGTTGCAAAGAGCACAACGCCGTACTGCGGGCTCAACAACATCTGCAACAAGCGCCGCAACAACATAGCGTCGGCAACGTCAGTGACCTGGAACTCGTCAAAGCACAAGATGGTCGAATCATGGGCGATTTCGGCTGCAAGAAGCGGAATGACGTCCAAGTCCATGTGATTATGTTCCATCTTCAACTGGTGAGACCGCTTGTGGATCTGCTGCATGAACTGATGGAAATGGATGCGTTTCTTTGTCAAATGGTGTGGCACTGTCGAGTAGAACAAGTCCATCAACATGGTTTTGCCGCAGCCGACGTCTCCGTAGAGGTAGATGCCTTTGATGGAGTTTTCTTCCGTGCCGAGGGGAACCAGGTCTGCGCCGGTGGCCTTTCCGCGGCCAAAAAACGATGCAAAGAGCTTCGCCACGCCCTCCTTGGGCTTTAAAGCAGTTACTGACGGCATCTCGACTGTGGGTGGCGTGTAGGACGCAAGCTTTTCGTGGAGAAGCGACAAGCTGGCGATGATCTTGCGTTGGTACGGGTCATCTCTGAGGCGTCCAGCAGCAACCTTGGCATCGTACTCCTCAAGAGGCTTGTGAAGGTACCGAATGGTGCCGTGTACGACGCGGGGGACTCGTACACGGACACGGACACGGACGGGGAAGAACATGGTGGGTAAAATTTGATGTGCGAATGTTGAGTACCCCGGACTTAAACGCGAGCGAAGCGCGCGCACTTCGGCCACAACGAGCGAAGCCACTACGAGCGAAGCGAGTAGTGGTAGTGTGGAGAACATTAGTAATGAGTTGATGAGTTGATGTGTGGGTGTGTTCACGTATTGATGTGTGGATCTACTGAATTGACATGGTGATACAACGGGCTTAAGATGTGAATACTGTGATGTGAATCTCCACAGTTGCAAAACTCGTGCGACGGCTTACGTTATGTGAGATGGAAATAAGAAATCACTAATTCATTCAAGTGATTTGGTCTGTTTTTGGTTCAGTTAATGTGGTAGATGTGAAGTTAACATCGGGCCGCGATCAATTGTGGAAATGACGCAAGAGAAGAAAAGAAAGATGTAAAGAAAGATTGAGAGATTGAAGAAGTGAAAATGTCAGGTAAGGATGAAATGAAAAGATGAATTTTGATGTAAAAGACGTGAGTAATAATAATAAGAACTATAGAAGTAGAGAAATGATTTAGTTGAAAACGTAGTGGATCCAGAAAATGAGATCAAAATGAACTAAATGTAAATTGAAAGTACAGAAAATGAATAAAGAACTGTAAATGAATAAAAAAGCTGCAAATAAAAAAAGGAACTGTAAATGAATAAAAGTACTGTAAATAGGAAAAAAAACTAAATGAGAATAGAAAATTAAAATTACACATACTGTAAATGAGAATAAAACAACTGTAAATGAAACTTGAAGAACTGTAGATGAGAATTAAAACAGTTAATGATCACTTTCAATCAGCTAACAACCAAACAACGGTTACATAAAGGAAAGTCATTTTTTACGTAAATACGTTCATTTTTCATCAACTTCTCATTAACTTTTGCTTTTGCTGCGCGTTCTTTTATCATTATCATTTCGCACAATCAACTAAATACAAATACCCACACCACCAATGGACCTCCACACACTCTCTGAAATCACCACCAAACCTCACTCCTTCAAAAACAACGCACGTGCATCCGCTCCAAGGAGGTACAAGCCCACACGCCAGATCATCAGCGACGAACAAAAGTACTTGGCCACCAAGTCGTCCGTCACCTTCGACACTCCCACATACACGCTGCTTGCGGCCCCGCCGTCCCTTGTGCCCCAGAAACACTACTGCGACATCACCGGCTTGCCTGGCCGCTACAAGAGCCCCGCCAACGGCTTGCGCTTCTACAACGTCGAGATCTACCAGGAAGTCATCCGCACCATGCCGCCGGGCGTCGACCAGGACTACTTGCAGTTGCGTGGCGCCAACGTGGTGTTGAAGTAGTTAGTAATGTACATTGCATGTTTATTTGGCGTTCCAGGCCGCCACGATGCGCTTGACGTGGCTGTCGAACGACGCAGGCAACTCGTCGGTGTCGTCGCCGTCGCGGGCCGAACGGAATGGATTCATCACCGTACGCAAGTAAGCCTTGTGGATCTCATTGAAAAGCGTCTTCGTCTGGTGCTGTTGTGCTGCTCCTGCTGGTGCTGGCGCTGGTGCTCCCATCTCCGCTGCATCGACTCCAATCACAAACTTCATTCTGTTGCTCGTCTCGTAGCCGTAAACCGTCACTTCGTCCTGGATAAACAAAAGCACCACGCCGCCGTCCTCGTCCTGCTGCTGCTCTCGCACGCCCAACAGCGCAGGCGACGCAAAGATATCGAGCGCCATGTGTGATAGAAAGTTGTACTTCAAGAACTTGTTGGCTTCGGCGCTCGTCACTGCGTCGTCGCTGCCAGCATCAAACAGCTGGATGTACACCGGTTTGTCGTCACGCGATATCAACGATACAAACTTGACGGTCATGGATGGGAGAAGTAGTAACAATTGGTGTGGTTGTTGGTGTAATTGGAGCCTGATAATTTGTTGATGTACGCCTGCAGATAATTCACCTGACTATCAACACTTAACCACAAGCCATGACCGAATCCAGCGCTTCTGATGCGAAACAAAAGCCGCCAGCGCTTCCTTCTGTGGAGCCAATCAGAGGAGGTCTTTCTCCAGTGAGAAGAAGCGGCTCTCCGCAGCGCAGACACGCCATTTCACAGATCGAACAGGCCCGCAAACGCGTCCGGCAAGAGAGCGAGTTGCAGCTTGGTGCGGTTGCTGGTCCTGAAAAGAACAATCTGGAGGCTACTCATGCTCTTTTGGCACGGTTGGTGCTGGCAGTGGACCGGATTGATGAAAGGTTGGGTGTGATTGAGGAGAATCAACGTCGGATAATTGAGCGACTCGAACGAACGAACGAGTGAAGCGAGTGAGTGAACAGTGACAGTGATAGTTACATTACAGTGATAGTTACATTACAGTGAAAGTGGCAGTGATAGTGACTCTACAGTGATAGTGACAGTTCAGTAAAGTGCATTACAGTGACAGTATGGTGACAGTGACATTACAGTTCAGTAAAGTGACACTACAATGACAAACACTCCATGAATTCTTTATTAAAAGTCGATATTCTTTGTTGTTTGCTCCTCGTGTCCATCGTCCTCAACAGGAATGCCCCATTCCTCGATCTCAAACTTCTTCCTGCCATTCTTGAACGCATACTCGCCGTCATGCACCATCATCAACCCCCTTTCGGACAACACAGGCACCTTGATGATGTTGACCAAGCCCTGCTGGACCTTTGCTGGCTCGTTCTTGTACGCCTTTTCAAGCATCTGGCTCATTTCCTGGTTGAATGGCTGCAAATGGATGGCTGAGTCAAACAACAACTCCAAACTGCCCATAACACTGGATTCTCGTGGGTACAAATCGAGCGGGATCGATGCAATGAGCACGGCGTTGTTGCTGAACTGACGAAGAACAGACCGCAACGAGTGCACAAACGGCACGATATATGAAGGCGTGGCACACACGGGGCTATAGAGAGACGGGTTTAGAAGCCCCGGGATGGCGATCCGTACGACCTTTGTAGCGTTTTGACGGAGCTGGGTCTTGATTATTGCACTGATTTGCTCGATTGTGTGGGCAAAAATGGCAGAAAGCGGCACAAACGTCACATCGTGGGCACTGGGACCCGGCACGAGCTTCTGTGTCAAGTCGAACTGGTGGTTGTAGTGTTCGTACGTGGCAGAACCGGATGTATCTGTGCTGGGCTCGTCGTTCTTGAGTCCGTACCTCCATGCAATCTTCAAGTCTGCGTTTCTGCCTGGAGTGGAGCTTTTGCTGGCCATGTTGGACACACTGACCTTGGACTCGTTCTCCAAGATGCGGGCCTTTTTCTGCTCCTTTGATGTGCCCTTGTACAAGCCCGGCAAGTCCTTTGCCCACTGCAGCGAGACACCCACCACAATGACATGGGAATGGGCTTCGTCCTTAGCAATGCGGTTGTGCATGATTCCCTGTGAGACAAACGCACGGACCACCACCGAGGCGAAATCGGTTGTGCCTGACTCTTCAATGAGGAGCGATGTTCCCAACGGCAAGCCTTGGTGGAGAAGCAACTTGTCCACGTCAGAACTGCCTGTGGACACGGTGGGCTCTGATGTTAACACAGACGGACGGACCACCGGGTTCTGGCCTATGAGATCGGGTTTTGGCGTGGTGCGTGATGGGCCTGGGCCGCCGACTGTTCGTGGATGCGGAGGCGCTCCAGCGGCAGCAGGACCACCCACAACACCAGGAACGCGCCCAGCTACAGCAGGGACTCTTCCTGGAACGGCTGGACCGCGGCCTGGAACACCAATGACGTCTCCTCTTTTTCTGAACGACATGGTTGATTTTTGATGAGTCGCAAAAAAACGACATTTAGAGCAAAAAACAGTTGGAGAAGTGATGAGAATGTAGTGATTTGCTGATGTGTAACGAGTGTTGATAACTGAGACTATATCTACAAAATTGGTGTTATTTATATTTGTCTTTGTTGCTAAGGTTGGTGGGTTCTTTATATAGAAATAATTAAAAGTGAATATCAAATGTCCTTTGATATCTACAATTGGTGTGACACTGTTGATTTTAATGATAACTGTTGGTTTTAATGATTACTGTTATTTTTAATGATAATGGTAATGTTAATTTTAATGTAACGGTAATTACATACTGTTAATATCAATGGTATGTTAGTTTTAATGACATGTCAACTGTAGAAAATGACCTTTGACGATTATTATCACCTCCTGCACATGCCCAATAAATTATATTCTAATCAACTAATCACTACTCCACCACTACACCACTCACCACTCACCACTCACCATGGGTGCTGCTATTTCATTACCACTAATGCCCATCTCTTCATTGGCCTCGTGCTGTGGTGCAGCTGCGTGTTCTGCGTTCTGCACCTCCATTGGCGGAACGTTCCAGTCGTCCATCATGACGAGAATCACCTACGCGATCCTTCTTCTCGTCAACTCGCTCTTGTCGTGGGTGGCATTGTCGCCGTTCATCATCCACAAGCTTGAGAAGGCGACATTTGGCTTTATCAACAACCGCTGTGGGCCCGACGGCAGCGAGTGTATCAGTTTCACGTCGGTGCACCGCATCAACTTGGCCCTAGGCATGTTGCACTTGATTCTCGCGGCGCTTCTCGTCAACGTCAAGTCGACAACCAACCCGCGGGCCGTGATCCAAAACGGGTGCTGGAGGATCAAGATTTTTGCCTGGTTGGCTTTGATTGTGGTCAATTTCTTGTTGATCCCCGATGGTTTCTTTGTGTTTTACGGCAATAACATCTCTATTGTGTTCTCCACCATCTTCTTGGGCATTGGCCTCATTCTCTTGGTGGATTTCACACACGCGTGGGCCGAAACGTGCTTGGAAAAGATTGAAATGGAAGAATTGACCGGCGAGGGCGACGCCAGTTTCTGGAAAAAGCTCTTGATCGGCGGAACCTTGTCCATGTACATCGGCAGCATCGTCTTGACAGTGGTGATGTACTGGTTTTTTGCTGGAAGCAACTGCACCATGAACAGGACCGCCATCACCATCAACGTGTTGTTTGCGTTGGTGATCTCGGGCATGTCGATCAACCAGACCATCCAGGAGTATAACCTGCACGCAGGCTTGGCCCAGTCGTCGATGGTGGTGTTCTACTGCACGTATTTGGTCATGAGTGCGGTAGCCTCGGAGCCTGACGACATGTACTGCAATCCGTTGGTGAGATCGCGTGGAACAAGAACCGTTAGTGTCATTTTGGGCGCCATCAACACCTTCATTGCCGTTGCCTACACCACAACCAGAGCTGCCACCAACACAGCGTTCAGTTCTGATGCCACAGAGGCCGATGAGGCCATCCGTACGCAGCCACAGGTCCGCAACGAGATGAGGTACCAGGCCATCAAGCAGGCTGTCGACGAGGGTTCGTTGCCGGAAAGTGCGTTGACGCAGCTTGATTTGTATGACAACGAAGTTGCTGACGAAGAGAGGGCTGCGGTCAAGTTCAACTACGTTTTGTTCCACGTCATCTTCTTCCTAGCGACCCAGTACGTTGCTACGCTCTTGACGATAAACGTCAACCCGGACGACATGGGTGACTTTGTTCCTGTGGGCAGAACGTACTTTGCCAGCTGGGTCAAGATCGTCTCGTCGTGGGTGTGCTTTGTTTTGTACGGCTGGAGCTTGGTGGCGCCCGTCGTGATGCCCGACCGGTTCGGGGTGCTGCTCTAGGAGACTTCCCAAAACGGCAGTCTACGACATCCGTTCCAGGGCGCGCCGATTATTGGCCCATTGGGGTTTTGTGCGATTTTTCATTTCCATAGCGAAAATTTCAACCGAGAATATCCCATACTTCCAACCGAAATATCATGTCTGCTATTGTCAACAAGGCCACTTCTGCCGTCAATGGTTTAGTCACCAAGTCTACACAACTTGCCAACTGCGCCGTTTACTGGGGCAAGGTCACCGCAGAGCTCGGCAAGATCGTCTACAAGAGCGAGGGATTGGCACCTCCATCGTCGCAGCAGTTCCAGCTGGTTTACAACAACGTATTGAAGTTTGTTCAGTCTCCAGAGCAACAGAAGCAGTTGTTGGCCAAGGCTGCCCAATTCAAGCCTTCCAAGGAGGCCGGAATCAAGGCTGCTGTCTACGGTACCCAGTTGTTGGCCTTTTTCTCTGTTGGTGAAATAATCGGCAGAAGAAGCGTCTTTGGCTACCCATCCGTTGGCCACGCTGCCCACCACTAGGTGTATGTATTCATTTCAGCATATTTATTAAACGTGTTTATTAGAGATTGATGTAGAGGCTTCTATTCTATAGAGATTTGTAGAAGCTTCTTTATTCTTTAGAGCTTTCTTCTGAAGCTTGCGCCTTTCTCTTTTTGGAAGCCTCGATCATCTCCTCCCGGTTTCTTCTCTTCTTCTTCATGATCCCAGGAACAGTGCTGATCTTCTTTCTCTTGATTTCGTGCTGCTTGATGGTCTTCTTTTCGTTCTTCGACAACTTACTCATGTCGTCCATCCAGTCGCTGTATCCTTCGGTACATCCAGACTGCTTCATCACGTTCAAAATGGGCTTGATGGCCATATTGTCCTCCTTGGTGAAAAACGTCACTGCCCTTCCGGCCTTCCCTCCTCTTCCTGTTCTCCCAATTCTGTGGACATACGCCTGTGCACTTTGGGGAACGTCGTAGTTGATGACTAGATTGACTCCCTTGAAGTCCACACCTCTCGCAAGCACGTCAGTGGTGATGAGAACCCAAACATCGCCGTTTTTGAATCGCTTGATGACTTCGTCTCTCTGTTTGGGCGTTCGTTCGGCATGGATCACGTCGACATTGAGCCTATCGTAAAGCAATTCGTGAAACAACGCCTTGGCACGCGTAATCAGCTGCAAAAAGATGATGATGGGTGGCTTGAACTCGCCTTCTTGGATCATTTGACGAATGGCCAAGAGCTTCCCTTCCTCGTTGCCGGTGAAAACCAACTTCTGATCAATTGTGTTGGAAGCAGCTTCTTTGTGGCCGATAATCACACGAATAGGATCCTTCATGATGGAATGTGCCATCTCTTCGACACCAGAAGGAATCGTGGCCGAAAACATCGACTTGCGGAGCTGTGCAAGCGTACAATGCGAGAGAATATCGTCGGTCTGCTCCACAAACCCTTGGTCAAACAACTTATCTGCCTCATCAATCACCAACTGTTCGACCTTGGAGAGATCCACCAGCTCGGCCTTGACAAGATCTATCAATCTCAAGGGCGTGGAAACAATGATGTCGTACTTGGAGGACTTGATGATGTTGTTGTTCAACTTGTTGGCCAACTGCTTTGACAAAATGGCCACGTTCAACTTCTTTCCTCGCGTCAACACCTCCAACTGCTGGAATATCTGCACAGCCAACTCGTTCGTGGGCGAAATAACCAATCCCCTGATGCCGTGGTTCTTGTCCACCTTCTTGTTTAGTATCTGCTGGACCAATGGGATGAGAAATGCCAACGTTTTCCCCGACCCGGTCGGGGCACATGCAATCAAGTCACGGTTCTTGAGGGTGATGGGAATGGATTCGCACTGAATGGCCGTGGGCTCCACAAACTCAGCCTCAATGAGGTTCGCAAGCACTTTCTTGTCGAGCTGGAACCGGCTCACCAAGTCCTGGAACGAGCCGATGGGCAACGGTATGTCTTCGCCCGAGACTTTGGTGCGGTTGGCTCTACGTAATACGGCGGCCTCGTCGTCGTTGGATATTTTAAGAGGCAATTCTTGTTCATTGTCATGTTCTTCTTCTTCCACATCGTGCTGCTCAACGGCTGCATGTTTGTGGGACTTGGTGTGGAAGAAATCGGTTTCTTTATCGACCTGGAACCGTAATGTTTCTTCCTTTTGCTTGAACACTTTTTCACGGGGCAAAGCGTAGTCGGTAGTGACGCCCTTGGACTTTTTGAGATTGGCACCTCTTGATAAGATACGGAAGATATCCATCTGTTAGCGTGAAATGGCCTTTTTTTTGATTTAGGTTTGAATTTATCGATTGGTTCCTCATCGCGAGATGCGGTGCGACCTCGTTTTGTGTGGGCTTTTTGTACACTTCCCGATTAGGAAGTCTACAAACTACAAATTTTCCACCAAAATCACCTTGAAAAATTTTAGAGGCACAACCACTACCAAACATGGCCAGTATGATACGACAATTAGCCGGCTTGCGCGGCGTCATACACCGCCAGAGCACCCGAAACGTATATTTGCATAAAGGTCCGAGAGTGGCTGGCATCAAAAGAGACCCAGAAGAAGCATTCACCACCCATACCGGCAGCATCTACGGCAGCAGTCCAGAAAACTTAAAGCACATCAAGGAGTTCTTACAGGACAAGTACGCGATATCAGATGACCTTGCGCTCCAGGTGTTGACGCACAAGTCGTTTGGCAACGGAATAAAACCATACAACGAGAAGCTCAGTGCCATGGGAGCCAAGATCACCAACCTCTTCTTTGCCAAGTACGTTGTTGAGCAGGAAACCAACAACGAGACGCAGATCAACGGCAAAAACTTGGATGTGTTGGGCAGTCCTATTGCCAAGGAGTTGCCTGGCCGCATGGCATTGGGGATATTTGCCAAAAACAGCAAGTTGAACACGACGATGTTCTGGAAGTCATACAACCACGGCTTGGGGTTTGAGACGAGCGGTGAGTTGAAGGTCAGTGCCCAGATGATGTATGCTTTGATCGGGGCCGTGGCATTTGCCCATGGCAAAACGGTGGGAGAACAGTTTATCAGAGAGAAGTTGTTACAGGCCAGTCCCTCGCTTGAGGATATCAGTGCTGCTATTGTGGAAAGAAAGTAGGGTTAGCATTATGTACATAGACACAGAAATTTCCATAACGATGTGTAGAATGACTGAAATGAAGAAGTGAAAAATTATTAAGATGAAAAATTGAGGTGGGGATCGAAACCGAAACCACCAACCGATTTTCAAACAACTGGAACAATGTTGGAGTCTGTTTCAGCCAATCAGACTAAGATAAAGAATCTTGTGTTTGTCTTGTTCTTGTCTTGTTTCGTGGTATCCATAAGCCTATCTGCGCCTGCACACAGCCCCAAGCTGTCACAAAGACAAAGACGCGTTCGACACAAATCATCAAAAAAATTCCCACGCCAAGTGGTTACTCCCAAACAACGCTGTTGAGTTACATCCCGTAGGCGCTTTCCACGACCACCGTTCCCTCCATCACCAGCCTGGTCCAGTATGAGCGAATTGGTTCACCACTACAGGGTTTTGAAGCAGTTCCTAGATATCTCTGACGATCTGGGATCCCGCAACAAATCAAACTCCAACAGAGCCGTCAGAGCGAGAGAAAAGCTCTTGAAACTCTCAGGAGCACAGTTCAAGGAGCTCAGCACAGACGTCTACGATGAATTGAGAAGAAGAATCGACGAGTCCCGCGGCGAGCCCGACTACTTGCTCCCCAAATCGTCCTTCCACCCAAAGCGAAACCAGGCCAGACAGAAGTTGTCGTCCTTGCCGCAAACACGGTTCAAGGACTTGGTCTCGGACATCTCGTACGAAATCGAAAGAAGAAACTTGCACTTGGAACAAACCGCGTCCGTTCCTGATAACTCCACCATCAACAGCACCCACACAGCCACCACTTCCACCACAACAACCCCAACTGCAAACCATTTCCCCGTCACAGACATGTCCCCCTTCCATGGAGAGGTCCACGAAAAAGAGGCTAGAACTTCCGGGGACTCGGAGGTCCAGAACCAAACCATCGGCATCCAGTCCAAGACAGTGGTGCCCACAAAGGCCAACCTCACCTGGTCGAGTGACGAAGAAGATGAGGGAGAAGAACCAAAACCACGAAACCTTGCTCTAGCTCACAATTCTCCTGCTGCTGTGGAACAAGAATCCTTCAAAAATGATCTGGTCGTTGAAGAGTTGAAAACCTCGTTGACGGCGCTTGAACGGGACCATGACCTGTTGCAGGAGAAGTACAGGCTTCTTCAGGATGACTACGAGTATGCCAACTCCCAAAACAAAACGCTCAGTCAAGAAATTGAACAGTTGAGCGAAGAAAGAAGAGTTTGGCAGGATAAACAAGCCGCTCCTGAACAGGCAGACGAAATCGAAAAGTTGAAATCTGCCAACGCAGCCTTGAGATTGGAAAACCAGTCGCTCAAGAACTTCCGCGACTCGAGAAACTCCCGCGAATTGAAAGGGTTGGTATCTGAGTCTGGTGCAACTAATTCCAGTGCAATTGCTGCTGCAGTTCCAGTGGCTTCATCCTCTGGCATAAAGAAAGATTTGGAGTCATTCCTTGACAAATTGGACTCCTTGCAACCAACTAAAAAAGACGTCACCAACACCAACGCAAAGAACGAAATTGCCAAATGGCAAGCTAAATACGAAGAAGCACGTGCCAATTCCATTGCTTCCAACATAACAAAGTCTGCTTTGGATGGAAAGGACTTGAAACCGCTTGTTGATTCACAAGGCTTGATTTCTATCAGGTTAGTGGCCGATATTCTCGCCTTGATTGAATCTTTTATTACCGATTTAAACGAAGAAACAAGTGATTCCGATGTGTTATTTGAAAAGATTTCAAAGATTTCCATTATTGCCAACGAAATAGCGGCCCAGGGTGATTTCCAAACCTTGAACAGCAACGAACTCTCCATCTGTCTTAGAGAATCCATCGGTTATGCACTCACCGCTACCAGATACTTTGCTGTTTACTCAACAATACTTCCCAAGATTGTCGTCGAACGTGCCATTGGTGAAGTGAGCTTCACCTTGTGTGACTTGGTCACGGCATGCAAATTAAACAGCGAGTCCACCAACTCCAGAACGGTGCAGACTTCGACTGCTGCTCCAGCCAGAGTTGTTATGGAAGAATTCGGTGCAAGACCATTGAGAATGGCTAACAAATTACGTGAAAACCAGTCGCAATCGCCAGATCTCACTGTGGCTAAAGACAAGGCCATTATTGATACTGCTGAAGCGGCCAAACCTGCTGAAACTCTCAGTCAAGGCTTCTTGAGAAACTTTTCTCCATTTGGAAGAAAGAACATTCTCAACAACACACAACCACAAGCATCACAAACCCCACCACCACAAAAACCAGCACTGCCCAAACAACAACAGCAACCACAACAGCAACCACAGCAGCAACCGCAGCCTGCACCAAGCTTATCATCATTGAAGCATAAAGACGTACCTCCCACCACGAATAGAGTCCACTTTGGAAACGACTCTGATGACGAAATCATTCCCCAAGCAAGGGAATTGAGCGAGAGCCCCGTCAAACATAAAACTGCGAGAGATGCCGAACCAAGTCTCAAGAGAGTTGATTCGAGTGCTTCTAGTCAATCAATTGATTCCGATATCTTGAATAGAACATCATCGGTTCAGTCTAGAACATCAGTTCCGTCTAGAACATCATCGGTTCAGTCTAGCGAGAAAATCACTCCCAGGGCTTCTCCCCGGGCTTCTCCCAATGGCAAAATCGGTGCTTTAGCTTCCAAATTCGAGCGTTCGCCAACTGAAAATGGGTTACAAAACGGCACGAGGTTCTCTCCAAAGGGAAAGGTTGCTGATTTGGCCAATGGCTTTAGCAATTCCTCTGACACACAATCTCCACCAAGAGCCACGCCAAACGGTAAGAAGAGCATATTTGAGCGTGTTCGTAAGTTTGAAAGTCCCCCAGAACCAGACAGCACTTCCAAACTGAACTACAGCAAGAGTGATACTGGAGACGAGCTGGATAGCGAATCTGCAAACAGCAGTGTTATCAGACATGCAAAGAAGTTATCCGAGCCATTTGAGGCTGTTCCTGAAGAAAAGAACAGTGTAAGTGCTGTAGCAGCTGCTGCAGTTGCTGCTACCGAAACTGGCAAGGGTAAAGGCTTGTTTTCGAGTATTCGTGAACGCATGAACAACGAAGAAAGCGACCAAGTATCTGAAAGTGACAGGGTTGACACAAGTACCGAGAAGGTGATGCCATCTACAGCCGAAACAACACCGTCGGGAGACACTCAGGACGAAGTGTCGCCAGCCAAGAGTGGGCTTTTCCTGGCCATCAAGCAAAAGTTGGGAGTTGACGATGAATCTGATGCTTCCAGTGCAACTGTGCAGGTAGCACCGGTGCAAAAGGCTGAAGCACCAGTGCAAAAGGCTGAAGCAGTGCAAAAGGCTGAAGCAGCCAGACCACAGGCTGAAGAATCGGAAGAGTCGGAAGAGTCAAGTGACGAATCTGAAGACGAAGAAGCGGCTGAAGCCAGACAGAGACAGGAGTACCGCAAGTCGATGGCCGCCGCCACATTCAATGTAGATTTGTTTGACATTGACGATCCCGACAACACGCTTACGCAGGTGTTGCTTTATCTCGAGCACCAGACGGTGCAGGTGATATCGACGATCCAGTCGTTGTTGTCTGCGATCAAGAAGCCCAATGCCACGCGTGGAGACTTGCGGGAGAAGTCGCAGGCCATCACGGAGGTGATTTCGCAGATGACGGAGGCCACCAACACGTCGATGAACCAGACACGGAATGCGCAGTTGAAGGAGCACGGCAGCTGGGTGGTCAAGAGCTTGGAGGACTGCAACCACCGGATGAACATTCTCTGCAAGCCCAACACGGACAAGAGCGACGCAGACTTTGCCGACAAGAACTTCAAGCAGAGATTGGCGGGCATCCTGTTTGACATCGCCAAGTGCACCAAGGAGTTGGTCAAGACGGTCGAGGAGGCCAGTCTCAAGGAGGACATAGCGCACTTGGACGCGAGACTCGTACATGCTGATGACTTGACCTGATTTATTTATGTATCGTATTGCTATCTAATATACTTTGATAAGAAGCGCTGGTGGCTGTCGGACTGGAGCGTGTCGCTGGTGTAGTCTGGTTCGTTTGGCTTGGGGCGTTTTTCCACGTTGGAAAAGGTGGTTTTGCGCCAGCTCCGTTTCTGCTGCTGGGCGCCAGGCGCAACAACGATGGGGTTGGCGGTGAGCGCTTTCTGGACCTTGAGAGCTTGGCGTTCCTGGCGGATTTTGGCGAGCTCGGCAAGGAGTTCGGCCTCGGACTCGGACTCGGACTCGGACTCGGACTCCAGCTCGGACTTGAGCTCCAGCTCAAGTTCGGAGCTTTTTTCCTGTAGCTCAGAACCCTTTTGCTGTAACTCAGAACCCTTTTGCTGAAGCTCAGAACCCTTTTCCTGTTTCTGTTTATCCTGCTCCGTGCGTAGCTCCGCGATGGCCCGCTGCGCTCGCGTTTCGTCGACTTGCGTGTCGTTTCTGTACTTCAACTGCGTTTGCAGCGGCACCGCACGTGAGTGGGCCACGGAGCCAGCGATGGCGTGCGCCTTTCCCGTTTTCGCCTCGAGGGTGGGCCGGTGGTTGGTTGTCATGTGGTGATGATTCTGTACTGAAAGATTTGAAAAGTGTATTGTGCGGGGCACGACTTTTGGTGTCGATGTTCAATTCGTGGGGTGAGCGGTCTGTTTTGGGGTGAAGAGCCAACTGTGGATGTGGACCAGCCAAAAGGTTAATTGTGGGGTAGTGCATTTTTCCGGTTTGTCCGGGGACGTTTCCCGGGCCGGGACTTTTTGTCGTACGAGCCCAAATAGGAAAGAGCGATGCATTGGTGTTGGTGGATGAGGTGCTGCAACCTGGCGGTAGGGGAGGTTTTGCAGCGGTGTGGAGGTAGCGGAGGTGTGGATACGGCGGGTGTGGCAGTGACAGGCGGACTTTTTAGGTCCGAAGGTATTTCCGAGAGAGTGGGGAAGTTGATCCGGCATCAATACCGGATTAGGCACCGCTGCCATAGGGCTGCCGCCACCAGCGCCGCAAGGCTCTCACTTTTTCAGGCCACCGGAGAGCGCCGTTTGTGTGTACCAAACGTTATTTGGTGGTCCGGGCGCAAGTTTTTCCGGCCATGTTTGTGTTTCCTGCGTTCGACTCCAACTACAAGACCCGCAAGCGGACATTCAAGTGCTGCCAGTACTGCCGAATCAAGCGTGTGAAGTGCAAGATCACGTCGGTGGACTATGAACGCGATGGCTGTGCTACGTGTGTGAGGCACGGAGTGGAGTGCAGTTTGAAGAAGAAGCAGCAGCTGCAAAAGCTGCAAAATGCACAAAATCTGCAGCAAAACCAACAACTACAGCAAAATCTGCAAAACCAGCAGCAAAATCATCAAAATCAGCATCAACAACAACAAAACAACCATCAACAACAACAACAACAACAACAACAACAACAACAACAAAACAACCACCAACAGTTGGAACCACAGTTGGAACCACAGTTACACTCACCACAGTTGCATCACCACCAAACACCACCACCACTTCACTCACCACTGGAACCACACCACTCCCCACCATCACCACCGCTCCACTTCTCCACCCGAATCACGCCCCAGTACCTCAAGTCCAAGTACAACTTCAACATCCTGGGCCAGGACCTGGAATCGTCCTACCAGCTCCTTTTCCACGGCCACCCCAAGGCCATCATCGCCAACGCGGCCGAGGACAAGAGCATCTGGCACGAGTCCGGTGTCTACATCAAACAAAAGGCCGAAAACACCTACAAGATCCGCCATTTCGGCAAGGCCGGCGCAGAGAAGCTGTGGGAGATCGCCAGCCGCACGGTGTACGAGTTTCTCGTTGCGATCCACGCCTTCACGCTCCTGAGTCCGCAGTACCCGTTCGATGCGTTTGACGTCAAGCAGTTGATCGAGCTCTACTTCTACAAGATCAACTCCATCTTCCCCATCGTGCACGAGAAGCGCTTCTGGGAGGACTACCACCACAGCAAGGCGCAGAACATCTTGGTCTACTGCATCGTGTTGGCCATTCTGCGCGACCGCATGTCCCAGCCCATCTTGCGCCGCGTGTTTGCCAAGGGCAGACCGAGCCACAACGGCGCGCCGCCCGCAGAGCTCTCCCAGGCCGAGTTTGACGCCGAGTTGGTGCTGTTCATGACCGATCTCGAGTACAAGGTGCGCCAGATCCTCCTTGTTTTGCCCCAGTTGGGCGACGACGACAAGTTCTCGCGCCTCGTGGTGCTGCTCTTGCTCCTGCTCCACTTTAGCTTCGACAAGCTCGGCAACGAGAACAGCTCCCACGACATTTCCGCCGCCATCAACCTCTCCAACACCTTGGGCATCCACATGAAGCGTTTTGGCGAGACACAGCCGCAGAGAGCGGAGTACACAACCACCTTGTGGTGGATCTGCTACGTGTTTGACCGCTTCAACGGCTTGGTCAACCAGAGAGCCATCTTCATCAAGCAGGAGGACTTCAACGTCGACTTGCCGTACCACAACATCACGCTCCTCAAGTTGGTCCAGTTGGCTCGCTCGTTGGAAAACATGTTCCTCTCCATCTACCAGCCGTTCCACAACAACAAGAACTTGGGCCGTGTCACGGCCGAAACGGCCATCCGCTACAAGCTGTTTGACTTTGACGAGTTCACGCGCATCGAGTTCTCGCACTGTGAAAAGGAGCGTGTCACCAAGCGCCGCGTGTACGAGCTGTCGATGTACTCGTCCAACGAGTACGTGTCCAACACCATCCACTTCTTCTCGCGCATGGTCAACAACGCCGTGATTCTCGGCGTCCAGAAGGCAAAGTACGATAACCAGTTGATCCCTAAACACATTCCCGAGGCCACCTCGCTCAAGTCGGCCGAAAACATCCTCTGGTACATCAGAGAAGTGTCCCAGGACTACGTGATGAACATCCCCTTCATTCCGTGGTGTGTGCTGCTAGCAATGGCGGTGTCGCTCAAGGAACGCGCACGCTTCTACTTCAAAAACTCCGCGTCCGACCCGCAGCTCGAGCCGGAACAACCGGGGCTCTTTTCGCTCGAGGACTACGTCAAGGAGTTGGAGAAGTTCAGCAGCACGTGGTGGCTCTTTGACGAGATCAGCAGACTCACGCGTGACTTTATCGATAAGCTTGGGACAAGCGTTCCGCGGCCCAAACGGCGCAGAGAGTCTGTGCGCAAGTCCAAACGCAAGTCGTCGCAGTCGCATACTTTTGAAAGCATGTCGACACCGAGCCACGTTGCCAGCGGCAGCGGCCAGCAGACACCGCTTTCGCGCAACGAATCCATTCCCTCGATCCAAAACATGTTGGTTTTGCAGCCACAGATCTCAAACGACATCGACTCGCTTGCATCAACAACTTCTTTGCTCAAAACACCGGCTTCTTCGGTGGCAGACCCGGCGTCGGGACCCAGCTCCATCGTGGACGAGGCCGACTACAACCAGTACTTTGAGTCGATGCAGTTGGATATCTTCAGCACGGACTTTTTCAAGGATGTACCGAATGTAATTAATCTTATGGACTAGCCAAAACGGTGGCTGCAAACTTACAACTAAGCCCATATCGATGGGCATCAAAATTGCATCAACTCAAATAGCCTTCGTCATTATCGCCAGATCTCAGTCTTAATATAGCATAGATCGATACACCTGTAGGAATGCTTGTAGCAAAGATTAGTTGTTACTCAGTAGTGGACTACAGATATTCACAGGATTATTACAACTGATTATTACAGTTTTTTTGTGGTTTCTTTAAAGACTGTAGTGTGGTTTATTGTGTTGTTTACTGTACATTCGTGCTTACTGTAATTTAGTGGGTATGTACTGTAATTCACTGTACTTTACCGCACTTTTATTGTATTGACTGTAATTTAGTGTAATTTTATTCTTAGTGCTGTTATTTAGTGTTTACTACTATAATTTACTGTAATCTTAAGGTTATTTAGCATATTTTTATTGTTATTTACTGCAATTTACTGTATTGGTTATTTAGTGTTTTTCATTGTTTACTGTACTCTCGTGGTTATATACTGTTTAATTTGCTGTAATTCATTGTTGATTTAGTGTTTTCTAACTGTACTCTCGTTGCTATTCACTATAATTTACTGTACTCTTGTGGTTACTTAGTGTTTTCACTAATTCGCCGTAATTAAACGGTTATTTAGTGTTTTTACAGGTATTTAATGTAATTTACTGTTATTTATTGTAATTTACTGTAATTTTACTCTAATGTAGTATAATTAATTACTGTTTTACACCGTGATTTACTGATTTTTTGTGTTTAATACCGTAATACAATATTTATTACTGTACTTTTTGTACTTTCAAGATTATGTGTTTTACTGTACACACCGTAGAATGGTTATTAGTGTAATTTTATTATTATTCACTGTAATACTGATATTTTACCTTATTTTACTGTTTTTTGGTGTTTTTTACTGTAATTTACTATACTCTCATGCTTGCTTAGTGTGATTTTATTGCTATTTATTGTACTTTCGTGGTTATTTGGTGCTTTTCTTGTTATTTAGTTTTTTTTAATATAATTTCGATGTTATTACTGAAATTTACTGGCTTTCAGGAATTTTACTAGTCTGGAGATTCAATATCAGACTAATTCAGGTATTCAAATTGTACTTCTACTTGGACAGTCCGTTCCTTTTTCGCTACTTCTAATAATTTTTGTCAACACTCTGTTTTTCAGCAATTTAATAGATTTATATTAAGAACCTTTGTGCTCAGAGTCAACACTTAATAATTGTGTAAATTTGTGAATTACTGATTTCGCAGCAATACAAATTCATTTATTGTCAATGCAACGTAACTAATACTTGGTGGTTCTTAGTGGTTCACTGAGTTGGGAATTAATGAACTTCACTGATTCAGAGTATTATACTAATCAAGTAATAATTTTAATTCTGCAGATTTACGTGAACTATTGTACTTTGAGTGAATAGAATCAATGTTTCTGCCTTTAATTTATAGTATTTTATTGTATTAATAATTTAGCGTTAAAGTCTCATTCTTGAACACTTTCAAGCTACTTCTACTTGTAGACCATGGTAAATCAATTTTCGTCCGATTCAATTTCATCTTCCCAGCCCTCTTCGTCGATGTTACGCTGCGGCATCAATTCGTTCATTGCAGGCCCGCCAACCTCGTTGACCAACGCCGTTACCTGCTCGATCAACTCAGCATCCGCCTCAACAACATCACTGTTGACCACCTTGTAGGCCTGTGTCAAGGCACTGCGCGCATCTGCAACCAACGCAGCGATGTTGGCGTCGGTGGCTGCGGCCTGTGTCACGGCAGCAACCGCCACATCGCGGTAGTCCTCGTCCTTGGCTCCCACAAGACGCTTGGCCACAAACAAATGGGCAAGGGCCTCGTAGTAATACGGTTCCACGATGTTTTCGTTGATATCCTGGACGTTGGACGAGATGGCGATGGCCTCGTCGTAGAGCTCGAGCTCAATGGCGTACCGTGCAAGCGTGAGCAACGGCTGGATCAACTCCACGTACTCCAAGCCCACGTCAAACGCATCGTCGCCGTCCTGCTGCGCTCTGTTGGCCGCCTCCTCGAGACGGGTCTTTTTCGCCAGAAACAAGTCCCACGACTTGGCCACGGCATCCGTCGCCTCACTGGTGCGTTGCTGTGATATCCTGATCGACGAGAGGAGCGACCAGGCCTCGGGGTTCGTGCTGTCCAACGCCAACGAGCGCTCGATCAACGCATCGCACTCGGCCTCGGCCTCCGGCTCCATGCACAAGTCCGTCATCCAGATCTCGATCTTGGCAAAAAGGCCCTGGTTGATCTTCTTGACAAGGTGCTGCTTCAACCTGGCGGCGTCTGTGTATGCCTGGGCCAACGCTGCGGTGGCGGCGTCGCTGCTGGTGGTGTTGGTGTCGACGAGCCCAACCTGCGCCTCGAGCCGCAGCACGCCAATGTCCAAGCTCTGGAGCCCGTCGCGGCCCCCAATCAACTGGCCCAAGTACAAGAACTTGTCGGCGCCGCTGCGGGCCGCGGTGTCCATCTGGCACGCCTTGACCAACACGTCGTAGGCGGACTCGACGTCGTTGTTTTCGAGGAGCGTCTCGCCAAACACCTGGAGAAAGTCCACGTCGTCCTGGTGCGCCAGGAGCTCGGGAGTGAGGAGAGCAAGCGCTTCTTCGGCCTGCGACGACTGCAACAACGCTCTGGCGTTCGCTAGCAACGTCATGGTGTGATGCGATGAGTGAAAAATGGTGCGAAAATTAATCAATCAATCAAATCATTAATGAATATATCACAGCTCGAGTCCGAGTGCCAGCTCCTCCACCTTCTCTACTACCGCAGCCGCAACCAGCACCACCAGCAGGTCTGGTGGAAGCACTTGGACTTGGTGCATCGCCACTTCCGCCGCTACGTCAAGTTGCGCCTCGACGAGCCTGCTCCCAACTCCAAAAAGCACCGTTTGGCCGCAGACATCGCCCACCACTTGCTCCACCGCGTGCTCCCTACAGCCTACTACCACGTCCACGGCATCATTGCCTTGGGCCAGTACATCAACTTGGGCATGACGTTGGTGGGTGCGTTGAGTCGCATCTATCTGTTGCTTACATCTACAGCTACGCCCATCGCTCGTGCGCCCAAACCAGCACCAGTGGCCCAAGATACAGATGATTTGGGTGAAGTTGTTGATGTTCCACTGCCAACCACCACAACACCAGTGCCCACCACACCACTATCAATAGACGACATCTTTGGCAAGAAAAAGAAAAAGAAGGCCAAAAAGAAAAAAAAATCAGATATCGACGATATCTTTGGCTAAACATTTCATGTATATTCAAAAAATCCGTTCCCGACCCAAAATCCAAATCTAATACAAAATAAAGTCCCTGTGCTCAGTTGAACACCGCCTGGTTGTACCCACTGCTGTTCTGGTCCATGTAGTACGCCTTGTGGTAAAAGTGCGGCGCCTCCAGCTGGTGGCAGCTGAGCTGGTCCGTGTCCAAACAGTAGTCGTCGTCATAGTCCTCGGTGCTGTACTGGTGGCTGCCTGGAGCAACACTCATCGTGTACTGCAACGGAGACCGCGTGGCTCTGTGTGGCATGACCGGCACAGCTCCTCCAGACACAATCAGCGACGGCGACGCATACTCGTGCATGCTGGATGGCTGCTGGCCCGGTGTTCCCAAGCCTGAACCGGGACTGTCCAAGTATGACGGAGAATCCTTGCCCAACGCCAAGTTGTACTCGGTCATCGTGCCCCCATTCTCCTCCACCTGCCGCAACTGCTCCTTGTTCAACTTCTTCTTGAGTCGGTTCTTGATCCGCGACTTCCCCTTGAACCCTGGTGGCAAGTACTTGCACTCAGCACCTTCAACGTGGATCTCACACCATATTTCGGCGTTGGGGAAGTGCTCTCCGCACATCGAGCACATGCCAGGAGAATTTGTTCTGTCCTTGGTCTTGGTACCCTGTGGATACTTGAAATGTCTCGATTTCAAGTGTGTTTTGTATGTATCTCTTCTAGAAAACCCTCCGGTAGGATGGCATTTGTGTGTAAGGTTGTTTTCGTCAATGTATATGCTGTACTTGTGGAAAGGGCACGAGTACGCCTTCTTCGACGAGTGCTTCTTCAAGTGACGTGTAAGATACCCACGGATCTTGAATTCGGCGTCACAGTGCGGACACTGGTGTCTTTCGCCATCACCAAGCTCTTCGGACGAATAAGTGGACGGCGAAAACGTCTTCTTTTCCAGGTCTTGGGGCGTAAAGGGCGAAGAATGGTTCGTCATGGGCGACTCCTCCATGTCTTCCTTCTTTTTCTTCTTTCCTGACAAGATGGACTCGTTGTTGGACGACGAGTTCGAGACGGTGGGTGATAAATTGATCTCGTCTTCGTCCTCGCTCGTCTTGATGGATTGGCGCTCGTTAATCTTGAAAGCGTCCAACTCTTTGCCAGGAGTGATTTCGTCAGTGAAGGCCCACTCGATCTCGCCCTTTTCATTCTTAAATGGTAACAATCTCGTCGTGAGGCCCGTCGAACACGGTTTGGGCGACGAAACTTCCTCCTTTCTACTGACTACGGGACTTAATCCCGGTTCGATCTTCGTGCTGCTTATCATGGGAAACAAGCCCTGCTCCTCTTTCTTCTTGGTGTGCTGTTGCCATTCAGAGTCGGAGGGTAACGTCAAAAACTCGGCTCCAACAATAAGCGAAACAAAGTACACGTAACTGATGTGCACGGCCCGTACAACAAGAGCCACTATCGCCAAATCAACAACAGCACATATGCCATGGTGCTTGGCAGACGCGAGCTGGACGGACAGGGTCGTTGTAGTAGACTTCTCCTTGTCGCCCATAATTACTAATAGGGGTGGGGTGAGGGTTGTTGCTAGTTTCTGTGGAAAATGCGGTTCTATCTCAAATGTGCGGGTGTTCCCAAAGTCTGTCCACAGTGTACGGATTCTATGTGGTCAGATACAGTTAAAGTTCTCTCGTGGAGTGTGTTGCTGGCCAGCGTTAAGGTGGAATGGTTAGCTGTTGACCGCCAGTTCCTTTTTTTTTCTTGGCCCGGGTACACGACCTCGTCTCCGCGCGCAAACCAATAGGAAAGTGCAAGCAGACGTCCTGCAGAAAAAGAAATAACGTGACATCGGAGTATGTACCGGAGTCTGCACGTCATGCGTCCGTCGACTCTGGGCTCCAAAGGAGGCGCAGATTACATCACAGTTATTTCTTTTAAACCTTCTTGGCAGATCATGTCAGATCTCCACGCGTATCCGAACCCAAAAGGTCTAGAAGCTGCGGAATAAACATGCTGCCCTTCTCAAACACCCTGAAGAGGTCTGCTGCATCAACAGATTCTCGCCGTTCAAACGGTTTTTGGTCAAACTTTTCATTCTTTTTAGTAGCACTGAGGCCAAGAGACTCAAAATAACTCGTAGATGCAATGCTGAGAACCAGTGGAATCGCTCCTGATGTATCTTCAGACAAAAGCGAGCTGATGTCCAATTTTCGCCGACTGACCTCCATCAAGTCTGGTTTTTTCCATTTGGAAGCACCTCCTTCCTTCTCTGCATCATCGTCTTCCTCTCTCGGTTCCAGCTCGCCTGCCTTGAGCTTGTCGATGATTCGACGTACTGTCCATATTCCCTGCTTGAGAAACCACCACTTGGTGCCAAATTTCCTAATCTCCGACCCGTAACCCATCCACAAATCATTGACTCTATATCGCGTGCCTTCATCAGACACGGTCGAGTCCTCTAGGATCTTCAATCGGTACCTCATTGGAACGGTACAGAACAAGGAAAAACAACAGCACACGACGGGGGTATTGAACAATAACTTGTGGCCCATGTTTCTCGTCACACGATGGTACACATCAAGTACATTTGCAGCCATTAATAGCGACAACTCATCGACACTATTGGGGTTGTCGAGTTTCTTGCTTCTAAAGGACGTAATGGCTAGAATAATAATCCCTTTTATCAAACGACTGGTAAAGAAGATCGTTTGCCGAATGTAATCTTCCTTTGAAACATTGGGCAAATACTTCTTTGGCTGGTTGAACTCATTGTACCCAAACACAGAATTAAGTAAGGTTTCATCTTTGTAGATCAGAAGCTCTGATTTGACAAACTCCTCGAGCAGCATAAATGTAGCTTCGGAATTGGGCTGGTAATATGCCTCCATCAATATTTGCAAATCAGTAGCAAGTTCTATCAATTGGACAAGATTTGCATTATTGACTGTCTTCGGAATATCAAAATCAACGTCTTTGATAAACATCGCTTTGGAATTAATGGCTCCATTGAATCTGTCAAAAACAAATAACGTCCACCATAATTCTTTCAAATGGTCAGATTTCTTGATAAACCCCTCCAGAATAAGTTTCTCATGGTTAACGTTCATATGGATAAATAGGGAAAATGCATAGTTGATGCAGTCGGTTAAATCATGTGAACTCTGTTCGTTTCCAAATTTGTTAAAATTAAAGTGAAGGTGAAGTAACATTTGGCACTTTAATCTCAGCAAACTATCGTCATCGCCTAGTTCAGGTAAAACTAGCAAGATTTGTCTCAATTTGGATTCCAAGTTAATCGTATATTCCACGATTTTGTCATTCAATTCCTCTCCAGATAGATTGAAAAGATTCCCATAGGTATGTTCGGCTAACTCATCTCGCCATACCACCAAGACCATTGCATAAAGAATTATGGACGGAATCCGACTGGAAATGTATTTTTTATCTTCGTTAAAATAGGTCCAAAATTCTTTCTCGTCAATGATTGGGAATATCGAGTTTATTTTGTAGAAATAAATCTCTAGTAATTCAGTAAGACTGGCCCTATCGATTGTCACACCGATTTTCGGAGACGATATCGTGAAAGCGTCAATTGAAAGCAAGTACTGGAAGTTGTATGGATTTTTGAGACTAGGCAATCTCTTGCTTACGGCCTTGAGCGCTTTTTGTGCTTCTTTGACATAAAGACCTTTACTATATTTCCTTTGCATTTCTTCTTTGCTTGGAATACTGGTATAATTGTACGTTGGTTTGGACCAGGTAATATTGAAATCAAACTCCTCTTTTAGAAATAGCGGAGTTATTTCCTTCATTTGCTCTTTGGTTAAAGGAATTGACTTTAGTATCTTTTCATTAATTGTTGGAGAGTCGTCAGGAGAAGAAATCTCTGTCTTTACACTTTCTCCTTGAAAGCTCAGTGGTGTCAGTAGGCTCGGTTGTGAGTTTGGGGCTTGGGATAATGGGCTGTGCCTTTCGTTGAGAAAGAACTCCACGTGTTGGTAATTTGGTGGTGGAATTTGTGGCTGGAACTGTTCTTGGAGTGGTTGATGGGGCATATGCTGGGGGTGTACCTGGTATTGTACATGCTGGGGAATTTGATGCTGATATTGTGGATAAGCAGTTTGTTGAGAGGCTGGTGGAGGAGGAGGAGGGGTCTCTTGCGACGGCTTTAAGTATTGATACGGCACTGAAGAGTGAGGAGTCGGGACCTGAATAGTCATTGGCGGCTGATATATAGGTTGTTGATAAGGATGCATTAACGGCTGGTCATAGAGTCCTTGCTCAGCTTGGACTGTAAGGTTCAGTGGTGCAGGAGGTACTGGTACTTCGCCGTGATGGACTGGAGGAGCTGTTTGTAACGGTGGCTGGAGCTGTGGATAGTAAGTTTTTGGGGGTTGTGCCTGCTGTTGCACAAAGACGTGCCCCTGAGTATCTTGCTGGCTCAATGTAGTTTCAGGAGAACTTCTTTTGGTCGACTTGTTACTCTTGTTGATAAAGTCACAAAGCAAACCGCTTTTTTCACAGTTATCGCATCCCACTCGTTCATAATCCGGAGATGTGATTATGCACTTGATTCTTTTGGCTCGACACTTTCTGCAACATTTGAAGGTTCGTTTTCGAGTTTTGAATCCGTTGTTGAGGGCAGGAAAGACGTACATGGTGAAGAAGCAATGTGTCTTTTTCTTTTTAAGTTTGCAAAATCCGACACATAGGCAAGAGATCTAATTCTTTTTCTAAAAGACGTCAATTTTCTCGAGTTTCCAGCAGGCTGCCTAATTGGGAAAGGCCGTCGGAGATTTGCGGATGCGGCTGATTAGGCCGATTCCGGGGAGTTTTTTCTAATGGTCGTGTGCGGCGCCAAACTAATTATCGAAAACGAGATGAGTCAAAAGCCCAAGCGTATCCAACAACAGTACAATGTCGCTTGATCTTTCCACATTTAAGCACGAGTCAATAATCCAAAAGGGTGACAAGCACTGGTTCTTGGAAGTGTCGCAGGAATCGTTTCCTGGCCAGTCGTTTGGCTTGGAGGTGGTGGAAATCTTGCACCATACGCAATCGGCGTACCAAGATATCTTGGTGTTCAAATCTGCCACTTTTGGTAACGTCTTAGTGCTCAATGGAATCATTCAGTGCACAGAAAGAGACGAGTATGCGTACCAGGAACTCATAACACACGTGCCAATCATGTCACATGCTGCGCCCAAACAGGTTTTGGTGATTGGAGGCGGTGACTGCGGTGTCATTCGGGAGTTGGTGAAGCATGTGGAGGATGAAACCATTGACCAGATTACCATGGTTGAGATTGACGATATGGTGATCCAGCTTGCGGTCAAGTACTTGCCCGACATGTCTAAGTACTACAACCATCCCAAATTGGACTTGATTATCGACGACGGGTTCAAGTTCCTCAAGCAAAACGCTGCTGGTGCAAGCAACAAGTTTGATGTTATCATCACCGATTCAAGTGACCCAGAGGGTCCTGCTGAGGAGTTTTTCCAGGTCAACTACTTCAAGCTCTTGTTGAGCAACTTGAAGGCAGATGGCATTGTCATTATGCAGAGCAGTGAGAATATCTGGCTCAACATTGCATACCTCAAGGATTTGAAGGCAAAGGCTCAACAGGTGTTTGGGAACGTCCAGTACTGCCAGTGTTACATGCCCAGTTACACTTCGGGCCAGTTGGGCTTGTTGGTGGCCACGAACGATATGAAGGACTTGACCCAGCCATTGAGGACGTTTTCGAAAGACAAGGAAAGACGGTTGTTCAAGTATTATTCGGCAGACACACACACTGCATCGTTTGTGTTGCCTACGTGGGCCGATGAGGTTATTAACGGATGAGGATATAGTTTGGGAAGGAGAATAAAAGTAGTAGGCTGCAAAAGTAGCCAGTCGAATAACCTGCATATTATCTGTGTTTACACTTTACTAACATGCAAACCATCGTCCACCCCAAAAATTTTCCCAAACAAATAATTCACAATTACACTACCACCACAACACGACCTTGTACTACACGACCTTTTAGTGTAGCTAACACGACCTTTTTGCAACTGTAAACAAACACACCGTTACCATGACCTCCAACGAAGAAGAAGGGTATGCGTCCAACATCGACGACCAGTTGTTGAGTGTGGCCAAACAGGAAGGGGTTGTTGTCCACCACGACATTGAACGCGTCAAGTTGGAGCAGATTGCCCATGACGCTGCTCTACGCGACTCAGAGGACAAGAACAAGGCCAAGAAGGACCATGAGCAGCTGCAGCAACAACAACAGCAGCAACAACAACAACTCCAGCAGCTCCATCAACAACAATTGCACCACCACTACAACGATGAGGTGGACGAATCGGAGTACAACATCCAGATCCCGGAGCCGATTGTGGACTCCAAGCTGAAGATCTATCCAGTCACGGAAAACACCATCACGGCAGAGGGCAACTTGATCACGCGTCCGTATCCGGAACAGGTATTCCACAGCAGAGACGACTTGAACGAGTTTATCCAGGAGTTTGCCCGCGACAATGGGTTTGGGGTGGTCATTGCCCACTCCAACAAGAAGGCTATCTACTACACGTGTGAATTAGGTGGACGCTACAGACACAAGAAGCAGAAGAAGGAGTTGGAAGAGCAGCAGCACGTGGATATCGGCAACGGCTACCTCTTGGACCCCAACACCAAGACCAAGAAGTTGAAGTGTCCCTTTTCGATGACTTCTTCGTACAAAAAGAGCACAGGAGTCTGGACTTTGAGAACAACGTGCAACGAGCACAACCACCCTCAGTTAGATCCGTTGTCGAACCACCCCATGTTGAGAAAACGCTCCGATGAGCTCAATCTCCTCATTCTTGACTTGTACAAGGTTGGCACCAAGCCTTCACACATTGAATCCAAGATCAAGGAGCAGTACCCTGATGTTCTTATCAAGAGGGAGGATATCTACAACGAAATTAGAGGCTACAAGAGAAAGTTGAAGAAACAATCGGCTCGTTTTGGCACTCCTTCCGGCACCAGGTTGTTGCAGTATAAAAAGAGAACGCAGCCTTCGTCTGGAAACACCAATGACAACGAAGAAGCTGTTGCTGCTGCTCAGGCTGCTGCCCAGGCTGCCACCAATGCTTTCTTGCACGGCAACGATGACTCGCCAACCGATGATTCGCTGGCCTTGCACTACGAAATGCAGCAGCAACGTCTGCAGGCTCCGCAGTCTCAGCAATCGCAAGTGCTCAAGGAAGAGTTCCAGCACCATTTCAACCAGGCAGCTGCAGAGGCCGCTGCTGCCCACCAACAACAGTTGGACGACCAGCAGTACCAGTACCACCAGCACTTGCAGGATTCTGACAGCACGGCTGCTGCTGCCATTGCTGCTGTTGCCAACGCCACTCGTCAGCACCAACACCACCACCACCACGGCGATTCGCCCGAGTTATCCATGGATAATATCGACAGTCGTTTGGTTGGTGAGTGAGTTCTTTTGTGCACCCTTTGTATATTAAATGTTGCTTTATGGACATAAGTATGTCTTTTTAGTCTTATGTATATTAACACCGGTTTTATTCATTACATGCCGCGAAGTAGTTCGAAAGCATGCGTTCTTTCCTCGTACAACTTGGCCAATTCGCTCACTTTTCTTCCTCGAATCACCGGTTTCTTTAAGGGTTCTGCAACCGTGGGTGGAATGGGCGGTGGCAATGACTGGTTACGTTGATGTGATGGCTTGTGGTTGAACTTGTACTTTTGTGGAGGAAACTGCTTGGCAACATTGGAGACGTCTGTAAGCGTTTTGATTGGAGTACTGGGCAATGACTTGGGTTCAAGACTGGGCTTCAACGGAGAAGTCAACTTGGACTTGGAATTAATTGTATTGGATCGTCTGGGGGTCGGTGGTAGTGGTGGTTCGTTGGATAATTTGGAATGCTTGTTGAGGATGGAGGTTGTGTTGAACGAGACTCGCTGGTCATCGCCATCGCAATCGTCTTCCTCAAGGGTTATATCGTAACTGAGATCATAAGAATCCTCCACTAGGTTGTGGGTTTGTTGCTTGCCGCTGATAATGTCCTGGATCGATGCATAGTGCTTATATTTGGTTTTGATTTGGGGCCAGTGGTCCAACAAATTCTTCACGAACCGACTCACAATCAACACGTTATCTTTGTTTTGTGATGATATGAGCTCGTGGCTCAAGCAATGGCTCAAGCTCTTGGAAATCGTGGTCGAGGTATGCCTTGTAGACTCGGTTTCAATGATACGTCGACAAAAGTTGCATAGTTGGTATAATACCTGTGCATATCCGTCCGACTCGGGATAAGTATTTAAAATCGCGTCAAATACGGTACTGGTATATTTCAAGTCGTCTTTCATTGGTAATTTAATGCATTGGAGGGGAACGAGAGCCTGGGGCAAGTCCATCAAGATCCGTTTGAACGCAGTGGCAATGCAGTACATGTCCCAATCGTTGATCCAAATAAGCTGGTTTCTGTTTATGCACTGGTAGAAAATGTCGGTATTGGATTTGTTGCCTGGTTTGTGGAAAATGAGCTCGACCTTGTCTCCGTACAAGTCGATAATGTTGAATATTTGGTAAAAATGAAGGTAAAACACTGGGTCTTTCTGTGGATTTATTTTTGTGAAGGGGTTGATTAGCGGGGTTATCCTCATAGAGGGTGTCAAGTCTCTTTCGATATCCAAGTTGAATTTGTAGATGTTCAAGGAGATTTTCAAGCGGGTTATGTCCACGTAACTGGTGAGTTCCGAGAGAGATTTGCAGTGGATGATGACGTTATGAGGAGATGATGACTTTTCGGAAGCAGAGTCCGGAGAGATGGAGAATGTATCGATCAACTTGTTCAACAGAGCAAGTTGGTTTTTGGTCAGGTTGAAATTGGTAAGGATCTGCGTGATGGACTTGATGAACCAGCTGTCGTGGACGGTGATGATCTTGATGAGGTTCTGTAAGTTTGATGAATCGGCCAAGAAGGCTTTTAGGAACTTGAGTCCCCAGATCCACGAGATCTTGTTGAGGCCGCAGCTGAACATGATGAGGACGTATGGATGTGTCGGCAAGAAGGTGGTGAGTGTCGGTATAAATGCATCGTAGTTTATTGTGTCTGTAGAAGGAAGATATGACGTGTCGAAGATGTAGATGGGGAGCGACGAGATGGGATCGGTGACGTCTGATTTGTAGAAGATACGGTCCATTTGGGGTGGTATGGCGGTGAGAACTGGCGTAGGGAGATGCGGAACGCGCTTTTTCAAGTAACTGGATGTAAAATGACCACAGTTACGTAATGGAAGAGAAGAGGAACGGACGGTAAAGAATGTGGATGTTGTAGAAAGTAAAGAGTGTGGATGGAGTAGAAGAATGTGTGCAAAGTAAATAACGCGATAGAAAAAGCCCAGAAATGCGACAGAAATGCGACAGAAATGCGACAGCGACAAAACGCGACATGTTGCGGTCGTGTGCCGCCCAGCCATACCACGAAACAATTTGCCTTCCAAACGACAACCACACATACTACCACCACGATGGCCCCCACCAAAGAAGATACGAAAGAAACGGCAGACTTGCCTTCCACAAAGAAGGAGGTGGTTAAGGAGGAAGAACTCTCAGACGAAGACCAGCACTTGAAGGACGAATTGGAGTTGTTGGTTGAACGGTTGGGCGAATCCCACCCAGTCCCCAAGTACGACGAGCACTTGGCCTCGATGAAGACCTTCATCAAGGAATCCACGACCTCCATGACCGCTGTTCCCAAACCCTTGAAGTTCTTGAGACCGCACTACGCCACGTTGACCGGGATCTACGCCCAATGGTCCGCCAGCAACGACACCTCCTACTCCAGCATAATCGTCAAGTTTGCCGACATTTTGTCGGTGCTTTCAATGACCCACTCCGATGACGGCAAGAGGGAGTCCTTAAGGTACAGATTGGAGTCGTTTGACGAACCAATAGCGGACTGGGGCCACGAATACATGCGCCACTTGGCATTGGAAATTGGCGAAGAGTACCCGGAAAGCGTGGGTGCCGAAGATGGCTCTGCCGACAAGTTGATCCAGTTGTCGCTCAAGATCATTCCGTTCTTTTTGGAACACAATGCGGAGGCCGATGCCGTTGACTTGTTGTTGGAGATTGAGAGCATCGACAAATTGCCACAATACGTCGATGAAAACACCTTTGCCAGAGTCTGTCTCTACATGGTCAGTTGTGTTCCGTTGTTGGCTCCTCCCGACGACTTGTCCTTCTTACACACCGCATATGCCATCTACTTGAACCACAACCAGTTGACAAGAGCGTTGACGCTCGCCATCAAGTTGGACAATGTCGACTTAATAGAACAAGTATTCAAGTCTACCGACGATGACTTGGTTCACAAACAGTTGGGTTTCATCTTGTCCCAACAATACAACAGCTTCAAATACCCGGGCGAGAACCAGGAGGTCCAGGAGGCCATCTCCAACACCAAGCTCCATGAATACTTCCAATACTTAACCAAGGAATTGAACTTATTGGACCCCAAGGTTCCTGAGGATATCTACAAGTCCCACTTGGAGAACTCCAAGTACGGCTTGGGTGTTTCCAGTTCCATTGACTCGGCAAAGCAAAACTTGGCTGCTGCCTTTGTCAATTCGTTCCTCAACTTGGGTTTTGGGTCCGATAAATTGATTCAAACTGAGGAAGACAACAAGTCCTGGATTTACAAAACAAAGGGTCATGGTATGATCTCCGCCACGGCTTCCTTGGGTTCCATCCATCAGTGGAATATCAACGAAGGTTTGCAAAACTTGGACAAATATACCTATTCTTCAGAAGACGAAGTCAAGGCAGGTGCTTTATTGGGTACCGGTATTGTTTCCTCCAACGTGCACGACGATGTTGAAGCTGCCTTGGCCTTATTGCAAGACTATGTCAACGATCCTAAAAAGATTTTGCAGACCTCCGCCATCAATGGGTTGGGTATTGCATTTGCCGGCTCTGCCAACGAAGAAGTGTTGAACTTGTTGTTGCCTCTTGTGTCCGACTTGGACATCTCCTTGGAAGTGTCGTGTTTGGCTGCTTTGGCCTTGGGCCATGTCTTTGTGGGTACGTGCCACGGTGACATCACGTCGACCATTTTGCAAACATTGTTGGAGAGAGATTTCACGCAATTGGCCAATAAGTTTATCAAGTTTATGTCTTTGGGTTTGGGTTTGTTGTACATGGGCAAGACTGAACAGGTAGAAGACGTGCTTGAGACAATTGATGCCATCGAACACCCAATTAGCAAGACCTTGAAAGTGTTGGTCAATATCTGTGCTTATGCTGGCACGGGTAATGTTTTACAGATTCAGTCTTTGTTGCAGATGTGCACTGCCAAGCCAAAGGATGTTGCTGCTGAAGAAAAGAAGTTGCAACAGAGTGAAGAAGACCAGATCAAGGACGAGCCAAAGACGGAAGTCAAGGAAGAAGACGTTGAGATGGAAGATGCTGAAGCTGGCGGAGACAAAAAGCAATCGGAAAAGAAAGAAAAGGAAGAAGGCGAAGACGAGGAAGATGAAGAAAACGAAGCTGACCAATTGTACCAAGGTATTGCAGTGTTGGGTTTGGCTTTGATTGCCATGGGGGAAGATATTGGACAAGACATGTCGTTGCGTCACTTTTCACACTTGATGCATTACGGTAACTCCTTGATCCGTAGAGCTGTTCCATTGGCCATGGGGTTGGTTTCGACTTCGAACCCTCAAATGAAGGTGTTTGACACGTTATCGCGTTTCTCGCACGACCCCGACTTGGAAGTTGCCCAGAATGCCATTTATTCGATGGGTTTGGTTGGTGCTGGTACCAATAATGCCAGATTGGCGCAATTGTTGAGACAGTTGGCTTCTTACTACATCAAGTCGCCAGACTCGTTGTTCATGGTGAGAATTGCACAAGGTATTTTGCACTTGGGTAAGGGTACGCTTACATTGACACCATTCAACATTGAAAGAAGCATTTTGTCCAAGGTATCGTTGGCCTCGTTGTTGACGATTTCGGTTGCGTTGTTGGACCCCAAGGCGTTCATTTTGAGCGACTCCACAACCGAAACGACGCACCAGTTGTTGTACTACTTGACTCCAGCCATCAAGCCAAGAATGTTGATAACAGTTGACGAGGAGTTGAATCCCGTCAAGGTGAATGTCAGAGTTGGACAGGCGGTTGACATTGTTGGACAGGCCGGTAAGCCCAAGACGATCACTGGGTGGGTGACGCAGTCGACGCCGGTATTGTTGAACTATGGCGAACGGGCCGAGTTGGAGAACGAGGAGTGGATCAGTTTGTCGAGTTCTTTGGAGGGTATTGTCATTCTCAGAAAGAACCCCGACTACATGGAAGTGGAGGCGAGCTAGGCCATTAGAGATACGCGTAATCAACTAGATGTCTATTGTAATTATAAGTAGAAGGAAGTGAAACTTTTTTTGCCGGTATTACTTGAATTCCTGGGCTTTACCGGCCATCAACAAGCCCACGATCAAGCCAAACAAGCCCAACACCGAGCCAAAGATTTCAATGACCAAGATCTTGACGAAAAGCGACGAGTCGGCGGCGTCTGAGATGGCGGCCGTCGAGCCAGTGATACCAACAGCAACACCACAAATCAAGTTGGAGAGCCCAACGGTCAAGCCGGCCCAAAACAACGAGTAGCCCGTGTACAAGTTCTCTTTGGTGTACAACACGTCTACCAGGGACACATTGGTCAACTTGGACGAGAACACAATGGCCATGATCAAGCCGTAGATGGCCACGACTTCACAGAAAATAATCGAGATCAAGTTCTTGGTGGTGATCCGTGGCGCCTTGACACCGGCACCGAGGATGGAGGAGCCGGTGATGAAGATCCCCCACGCTGCACCCACCACCGAAAAGCCAATACACGACAAAATCCCAAGGTTGGCCCAGAGGTAGGGGGACGACGTTTCCAAAAAGTCGCCGACGTTGAAGCTTTCGCCGGCGTTGTTGAAGAGCATGTAGCCACCAACGGTCAAGAGTGAGGCCACAACAAGACTTTGTACAACAGCCATGGTTGGATGGGGCGAAGTTGATTGATTGTTGAGGGTAAACGTTAGTGGGATTGATTGGTGAAATCTTTGGTCTGTGCCTTGCTGGTTAGTAATGTGTAAATGATAAAAAGAGAATTTGCTGGTTATTAATGTGTAAATAATAAAAAGTATTTTGCTGGTTGGTCTGATCACGTGCTGCCCCACCCTCGGAATTCGAGGCTGAATGTTCGACCCCGCCAATGTAACGTCAAACGGGTCGACCTTCCCCTATACAACGTACCTTTTCTGCAACATAAATACCGCCCCGTTCCCACTTTAGCAAGCCAACTCAACAATGACACAGATCAGATGGGGCATTGTTGGTGCCGGAGGCATTTCCAAGCGCTTTCTCAAGGACATTCTCGTGCTCCACAACCACCCTGCGGGCCCCAACAAGTTGGAGCACTTTGTGGCTGGAGTCGGTGCTTCCAGCAAGGACAAGGCGCAGAGGTTCATTGAGGAGCATGTTGGTGGCGAGATCTCGAAACACAGCACCAAGGCGTACACGTACGACGAGATCATCGCCGATAAGAGCATCGATGTGCTTTACATTGGGTTGCCGCACAACATGCATGCGCCCATTGTGATCAAGGCCATTGAGCAGGGCAAGAAACATATCTTGTGTGAGAAGCCTGTGACGATCAATGCTGCAGAGACGGAGCGGATAGTGGAGGTGGCCAAGCAGCACGGTGTTTTCTTCATGGAGGCGATGTGGTCGCGGTTCTTTCCTGCGTTTGTCGAGTTGCAGAGACGTGTGCACCACGACAAGGTGATTGGGGACGTGAAGCGTGTGAGAGCCAACTACTCCTTTGATGCTTTTGAAGGAGGCAGCTTGTCACCGGAAAACCGTGCTGTCAACAAGAAGTTGGGCGGCGGTGCGTTGTTGGACATTGGAATCTATCCAGCAACGTACGCACGGTTGTTTTTGCACCCAGAAACGGAGCCTGCGTCGTGGGAGATCAAGTCGGACTTGTTGATGAACAGTGTTACGGGCAACAAGGAGGACGAGGTGGACTTTGTGGCCACGATGGTGTTGAAGGACAACAAGCACAAGCAGCAGGCGATTGCTACAGCCTCGATCCACACTCCGAACGACCAGAGAATCGTGGTAGTTGAGGGAACAAAGGGCCGTGTTCTTGTGGATGGGATTCTCGACACCCCTTCGCCAGGAAAGTACACCATCGAGTACTACTCGGGCAAGCTGGAAACGAGAGAGTTCTACGACGCCTTGAACGGCGGTGAAGGGTTCTGGTACCAGGCCGTGGAGGTTGGTGAACGCATTGCACAGGGAGAAACGCAGTCTCCTGTGATGAGCTGGAAGGAGAGTGTGGCCATGATGAAGGTGTTGGACACGGTGAGGGCACAGAACGGTTTTGTATATGAGCAAGATTAGTAATATAGTTTAGATGCCGAGCTCCGAATTCCGAGATTTGTTGCTTTGTACCCCGGAACCAGTGCTTCGCTGGGCGGAGAAATACACCACCTCTGCCCCGTTTGAAGTTTCACCCCTCCCCCAAATAATACATCCTTCAACATGATCGTTCCCCATCTGTAAAGTGCTTGGCTGTCCAATGAGATTGCTTGGAGGATTTATCGGGAATTGCCCGGAGCGGACTTTTTCTCGATATTTTCGAGTTTCCAAGCATTTTCAGGGTTTGATCGAAAGGACAAGAAAAAACTCGACTGCAAAATCTGCGGCACCGCGTTTTTCTTTTTCTTAGCGCTCCGGGGACTAACGTCAACTACGAACAATCAGGTACTTTCTCCAACATACCAAAGAGCAGAAACAAGTGGCCTGCTCAATGCATGCAGCAACACTGTGTAGATCTAGTGGTGCACAGCCGCATCGATCGCAGCCGGACCAAAAATATTATTTGCAGCCGCCGTCGCACGTTACCCCACATCCCTACCCCACGATTTGTCCGGGTCGAATTTGCAACATGTGGGGACTCCGAGCGGCTGACGAGTGGGGTACATCGAGTGATGCTCCAATGCAATGCAGTATAAATAAGCATCTTTTGACTTAGATTCCTCTCCCCATCATCATGTCTGATAAAACAGAAAACCGTGTCACCATTGCCACCGAAGAAGTTCCCGTGGCCCCAAAAAAGTTCAGATGGAGAGTCGTCGATGACCACTCACCAAAGGAAATCTACAACTGGACCCTTTACTTTACTGTGTTTGTGTTTGGGATCCTTGGTGCGGCTAGAGGCTACGATGAAGGATGTATTGCCGGTGCCATCTACCAGAAATCGTTCCGTGACTTGTTTGGCTTGAACGACCCCAACAAAAACGCCGATCAGGTTGCCGACTTGAAGTCCAATATTGCTGCTATGGTCCAGCTTGGCTCTGTTGGTGGCTCCATCTTGGCCATGTACACCGTTGATAAACTCGGAAGAGTCAGAGCATTGCAGGAAGTTTGTTTGATTTGGATCGTTGGGGCCGTGATTCAAATTACCTCGAAAACCGTTGGCCAATTGTACGTTGGAAGATTGATCGAAGGCCTTGCCATTGGCCAGACCACCACCATTGGTCCTACCTTCATGTCTGAGGTTTCTCCGCCCGCATACCGTGGTTTGTTTGGGTGTCTCTTCTCCGGTGCGGTGTACTTTGGTATTTTCACGTCCTACGCTGCCAATTACGGTTCTGCAAAGCATATTTCCGGTGAATCCAACACCCAGTGGATCATTCCTACGTCCATGAAGATTGTTTTGGCCGGCTTGGTGTTGATCGGATCGTTCTTCACCGTCGAGAGCCCCAGATGGTTGTTGAAAGTCAACAAGCAAGACCAGGCATTGAAGAACTTGTGCAAATTGAGACGCCTCCCCGCAGACCATCCTTACATTGTTGGTGAAATTAACGACGTCAACGAGCAGGTTCTCAGTGAAAAGGAAGCCAACATGAACTACAGCATCTGGCAAAAGTTCAAAGACCTTATCTTTGTCAAGTCCATCAGATACAGATTCTTCATGATCGGTGCCATGTCGCAAATCTTGGGTCAATGGTCCGGTGCCAACGCCATCACCATCTACGCTACTGACTTGTTTTCCTATGCTGGTATCAAGGGAGTCGAAGTCATGAAGATGACGGTGATTTTGGGTCTTGTCAAGTTCTGTTCGGCCTACTTTTCGGCATTCTTCATCATTGATTTCTTGGGCCGTAGAAAGGCCTTGTACTGGGGTATCACCATCCAGATGATTTCCATCTTATTCTTTGCTCTTTTCTTGCAGATTGTGCCCCACGCTACCGTCAAGGGCTACGTCTTGACTCCTTCGGAAAAGGCTGCATCGAGAGCTGCCATGGCTGCCATTTATCTCTCGGGTGTCGGATGGACCATGGGTTTCAACTCTGTCCAGTACCTTTTGGGCTCTGAAATCTTCCCATTGGGCTTGAGATCCTTTGGCCAGTCGCTCATCATGGTGTTGCACTTTGCTAACCAATACGGTAACTCCAAGGCGATGCCCAAAATGATGATTGCGTTGCACAAGTTTGGTGCATTCTACTTCTTTGTTGGTGTGTGTTTGCTGGCTTTGTTCTGGTCCTGGTTCTTTATTCCTGAAATCTCTGGAAGATCGCTTGAAAGTATGGAGGAAGTGTTCAACTTGCCATGGTACTTGATTGGCAGAAAGGGTGCCGAGTTGTGTCCCGACCACTCTGAAATCAACAAGCTCACGCACGACCTCGCTAGAACAGAAACCATGGACTACCAGGAAGATTCCAAGGCCAACGATGAGCAGGTTGAGGGCGGATCTATTGAATCGGATAAACCATATAGGTAGTTTTTTGGCTGCAAAATATATAATGGCTGCGAATATATAAATGGCTGCGAAAAATTAAAAAAATGATTTTTGTATTTGTGGATTTACAACTACTTCTTCTTAAAGCACCATGAAACTCCTGATTCCCTTAACTATTTTGGCTGCAGCCACTTCTGTTGCCGCCCGCTTGGATAAAAGTACGTATTGAGGCGTTTTCTCAACACAAACCATCACTAACGCCAGACCTTCTTGGTAACAATAACCTTCTCCGTTCGAAAATCGTGGTCATGGACTTAGACTCCACCAACGAAACATCGCCTGAAACAGCCGTTGAGACTCAATCCGAACACATTCCCGAGTCGTGCACAGCCGACTCCTTTGAAATCAAAACTCCCGCCGATGTTGACGCCATCGATAACTGCAAAACTTTCAATGGCAGTATCGTCATTTCCGGGTACAAACAGCCCATTATCTTGTTTGAGAATCTTGAAACCATTATTGGAGACTTGGTGGTCACCCAATCGCCCGAACTCGTGCGTCTTGAAGCACCGTTGCTTGCCTCAATCACCAACAAGTTCAAGTTGGCCGAGTTGACGTCGTTGTCGCTCATTTCGTTCCCTTCCTTGTCTTCGGTCAGGGTCCTCAGCTGGAAAGTGTTGCCCATCTTGAGTAACGTCCATTTCAGTCCAGAAATCAGAAATGTCGAAAGCATCACCGTTTCAGACACCTCGTTGACAGGGTTCTCGGGCTTTGTGGCCGAGAATTTGGACACGTTGGACATCAACAACAACCGGTTTTTAAACACCATCAACTCCAACGTCAAGTCCATCTCGGGCAGCTTACACATTGCTGCCAATGCACGTGAGGTGTCCGTCAAGTTGCCCCAATTAAAGTCAGCTCACAACATGAGTATCCACGAGGTCCTGGACATCGACCTCGCACTGTTGGAAGAAGTCGGTTCCTCCGTCAGCTTGATCAACAACTACTTCAGCAACTTGAAGCTTCCCAAGCTCAAGAGTATCGGCGGCACCTTGAGCTTGTTGAAGAACGAACGTGTCCAGAACCTCGAGTTCCCCAGTGTCAGCGAGATTGGCGGTGGTTTGGTGGTGGTGAACAACTCCAAGATTGAAAAGATCAACTTTCTTCCCAAACTCAGCGTCGTTGGCGGCGCTCTCGAGTTGGTGGGCAACATCAAAGAAACAAGCTTGAAGCAGTTGAAGTTGATCAAGGGCAGTTCTCTCATTAAAAGCACAGGTGCGTTTGACTGTACTGGCATGTCATACAGCGAGATCCGCAGCGTGACTCGCGGGGGCAAGATTGAGTGTTTCAACGGCAACAACCAAAAGGTGGTTGCTTCCACGCCCACAGACGACCTGCCCACCATTGACCTCAAGACCAGTGGTGCTCCTCGCATTGCATACTATTGGTTGACGCTGCTGATGGCATTGTTATTGCTGCTGCTTCTCAATTAAGCTTAGTTGTATAGCTTCTCTCTCAATATATAATCCTTGATTTCGGGAAGAACCTTGCTTTGCCACTGGTTTGTATCGTTCTGGATTGAGTTGCGGACGTTGGACGAGCTGATCAAGCCAATATCGTCCGTGTTGGCCCTCACCACGATGTTTTTGGACCAGTGCTGTGGAATGTGCTCGTGTTTTCCGTGGCCAATATCTTCCACGTACTGTGATTGTTGCAAACGGGAGGTTTCCGTGTCGTTTCTTGTGAGACAGAAGAGATCGGTCGAGTTCATGAACTCGTCAAGCGACGCCATGAGCTTGTCGGGCAAGTAGTACTTTGGGTTGAAGATGCGGACCAACGTATCGAAGCCGACCAAAAAGGTGAGTTTGACGTCTGCATTGTCTTCCTGGACGTGATGAAGGATGCTGAACGACTTGTCGACAAAACGGGGGTGTTTTGTGAGGCCAATGCACACATTCTGTGCCTGGGGGAACGTCTTGGCGAGGTCGTTGGCCATGTAGTACATCATGTTGATTCTGTGCTCGATGGCCGCAAGCAGGGCCTGTTGTTTGTCAGCGTTGTTGATGGACAACAAGAGGAGGATGGTTCTGTTGGTGGAGTCTTCGCCCGAGTAGTTGTGGTTGAAGGACTCGCGCATCAAGGCGTAGTGGCCCAAGTGCGGTGGGTTGAACGACGAATCGAGAACACAGATGCGTTGGGTGGCTGGGGTCGTCAAGCGTGCACCACCAGTGCTGTAGATAGTGATAAAGTCGGCGGCTGAGGCTACAAAGTCCTGGAGTGGTTTGGAAAAGCGAGACATGTTGACTATAGAGGTACAAAATTCCGGGGAAATCATCTCTTTTATAGTGCGCAACGGTGTGCACAAAAGGCGCGCATGCAGGACGCAAATGGGACCATTTTTGGCCGATGGAGCAACCGCTGTGCTCCTACAATTCGTCCTTAGCTACGTCCTCCTTTCTGTCAATGTCCACCAACTCGGCAGTAAAGTCTGTGGTTAGTACTGGTTGTGTGTCTGCTGCTGTCGTTAATACTTACGCAAGGTGGCGCTAGGAGGAATTGGACCAATGCCTCTCTCACCATACGCCATGTGCGGCGGAATGGTCAACTTTCTCTTTTCTCCAATACACATTCTGGTCAAGCCCTGGTCCCAGCCAGCAATCACCTGACCCACACCCAACTGGAAGGAGATTGGTTGGTTCCGGTTGTACGACGAGTCAAAAACGGTTCCGTCTTCCAACGTTCCTTCGTAGTGGACAGAAATCATGTCGCCGGCCTGCGTCTTGATCGTACACTTGTCTTCTGGGACTTCGTTAAGAATGCCTGCTGGTTAGTACAAAGTGAAAGAATTGGTCTCTTCCCACTCACCAATCTGTAACTCGGACGTCTTGGCCAAAGCTGCACCAATCACGGTGGCTAAAACAACTGCAAATTTCATTGGTAACTTCGGTTGTTGCACTTTGTACATTTTGTCCACATTTTCCGTTGATAAAAATGTCGCGCCTGCACACTACACGTCTCTCTTTTTTCTCAAAACCTCTTAATATACACCCACTATACACATGTGCTTCTAAATCAATTTATAATATATCCCAAATATTCAACCGGAAGTAAAATAGCAAATCTTTTAAAGCAAAGTCGCCTTGTAGATTAACCCGTTAATGTACAAATATACGACCCGACTCCAACTCATCAATCGTCGCCTCCACAACCTCATCATCGTCATCGTCTTCAACCAACTCAATCGTGGCATACTTGATCATGTCCCACCGCTGCCAGTATGCACCAATGTCTGCAATGTCGTCCAGGTCAACCAAGTCCTGCAAGTAATACTTTGCCTTGGTCAACCGGTCCTTCAATGCCAGCAACTGGCACGACGATGGATCCTCTTTGGTCGACGAAAATGAACTCATCGACGCACAAGAGGCCAATCTGGGACGGAATGTTTGTCCCTGTCTTGGTTGGTGTTGCTTGTGTTCGAAATCAGACTCGTAATCGGTCACGTCAGTCGTGTTTCCAAAGTAATCCTCCTCATCAGTTGCAACCGATGCAGGAGTGTTGTATCCATAAACTTCATCCTCGACATTGGTGGCTGCATCGCAGTATCTGGCCCACGCTTCGTCAATGGCACCAACAAGATACTCAAAACAACGCGACCTGGCAATCTTATCGGAAGAAGTGACAGAACTTCTGGTTCCACTCTTGGAACTGTCAGAAATCTGCAAAAAGCTAATCAGCCTTGTTTGTAAGCTGAGGGGACTCGAGGACAACTTGCAGTCAAGGTTCTCAAACGCATTAGACGTGTCGTCAGAGTATGGAGAGCCCCCTTGTGAATTAACAGCAGAAGTTGTGCAGTGTCTGCTAGGATTAGCGGCTACAGCTGCTGCGGCAACGGCGGAAGCAATCGAATCGCGACGTTGGCTCTGCAAAGAGTTGATTTCTTCGTCATCATCACTGTATTGCGAAACAGCCTTCGTCAAATCTGAGTTCATACAGAACGAAATTCTCGAAGATGCTCTTCTTTTGGCACGGACTTGGTTGGCATCGTAGCAAGATTGTTCGTCGTCCGAATCATTGTCTTCTTCCGAAGACGAGTAGATGCAAACAGACTTCTTGTTTGGAGCGACTTCAACACCAGCCGAGGACCGGAAGCATAACTTCTTCGCAGGAGGATTTCTATAGTTGCAACCACGCTTTGTCGAAGAGTTAAATGCTTGTGAACATAAAGCCATAGTGAGTCGTGTACTTGGTCAGAAAAAAAGATGTGAGGTAAAAGTCGTGTACCAAAATCAATTAGAGAGAACAAAAAAAAGTTTTTGTTCCTTGTGCACAAACGTTTTTATTGCAGTTGTGCTGGCAAAAAAATTTCTGAATTCAACCAATCAAGGCGTCAGAAAAAGGTGCGGGTAACGGAGCCTCGAAAAATCAACAATTAAGGGATGGAAAACTATTACCAACCGCTTGTAAACTGGTGAATGCCTATGAGAGTGCAAGGATTCTCTTAGGTTTTTGTAGATAATACCGTTAAATATATATATAAACACTTATACTACCGTGAAATGGTTGGTCTGTATAAGGTGGATATAATATATGGTAATAAGGTGGATTTTTGTGGAAGATGGAGGGAAAAAAAAACTTTTTTGCAAACAAATTCACTTATGTTTAAACAAAAATTCGGATTTTCAAAAGTTACACAAAATTTTAAAAAATAATGCCCATATGCATGAAAATAGGAGTGTTTTCTCCTTGCCGCAGTATTTAAAAAACGTATGCTTATGTAATTTCCTGAAAAGGACCCGTGTTCTTTCGCGAATTTTCTAGATTAATTGTTGCTCCTTTTTTTTGATTGGCTCGTCAAGCTACTATGGCCGGGTAACTAGAACCAGAAATACCTTCCTAATCGGGAGAAATAGGGGAAATCCCTGTCCAAAGCAGTCCTGATTAAGGCAAAAGACCAGTAAACTTCCAATCGTAGAAGTAAAACCATCTACCTTCGTTAGGTCATGAGTGTTGCAATGTAGAGACGCGTTAGTGTTCAGTTCTAAACCGTTTTTTCATCGTGAGAAACGGTTTCTTATTTGAAAAGATACATGGATTTCGACGCATGGAACATCTCTACTTTCAGGAAAAACCTCTTTTAACAGTGGGTTTTGACGTAAGGGCATTAATACAGAATTAGGGCGTGAGCAAAGACCTAAGTTGGCTTAGTCTAGAATTGAGGGCTTTATGGCCAATAGAATAGCAAGTATCCTTGGAGGTTTCAAAGCATGGAGTGATTTTATGTATTGCGGTAAGGATGTATTGTTGCGGTACGGGACCTTTCTCTTTACTCTTTGATTACCTATGCTATTAATGGGTGACAAATAACAAAAAGACAGTACAATTCCTTTTGAATAATCATTCCTACTTAAGAAGTCTTATATGGTCTTTAAAGACATACTTTAATGCTGATATTTATTGTTTTAAATCAATTTTTAGTTAATTTTATAATTATTCCTTTTAAAATTGTAAAATTACCAGTAATTGTTAAATTTCAGGAATATATCATTAATTACAATAAAATCTACTATACTATCTAATCGGTTAGCCTAATTGTCACTGTAGTTGCACTAAAATCGTCAGTTGTTTAATATCATGGGAATATTGACCAGGGTATTAAGGGTGAGGACCAGCCTCATTCTAAAGCACTGGCAAACTGTTCCGCAGCCTTTATCAAAGAAATATCTTCTTCCTCAGAGGAAGATTCAGGTACGATGTGGTGTTTTGCTGAGAAATACTTTGCATATTTCGGATTCGACAAGTCCAGTTCGTCAATGACCGATTCGGTTTGGAAATATTTAGAAAAGACATAATCCAAAGCAGTATGTTTCCACGAACTGTCCAATAAATTCGGGGCATTCAAGGAGAGGTCTCGGTATAAAGTATCAAACAGATCAGAAACTGTCACTTCTATTGGTTGAGATTCTCCGTTTTTAGCCAGATCGTTTCGGGTGGCCGTCAGCTCGAGCTTTTGCATCAATTTCAACGTCGAATCTATGGCAATATTCATGTTCTTCTGGTTGAACACATACATATCATTACTGACAAACTTGTGGTAGATATACTTGGCCACAGGGAAGGCTAGTTTCATGCCCAATATGACGAGCTTGACATAAATTATGAGGAACATTTGGAGTTTATCCAACGGAGTCTTCCGGTTCAAATCATCGTCATCTCCTTCAATATCCTTTTTTAAAGCATTGTATAGTTCCATTTTGGACTCAGCATCCAATGATTCGAGAAAGAACTCAAACTGGTGCTGTGTTCTCCCTGCTTTTGGCATCTCTTCACTAAATCCAGGCAAATTATTACAGATAAGCTCATCAAACTTGGTATTTTGCTCGTACATGTACTGTTTGACCCTTTCTGACTCCGATGAGGTGTCACTGACACTTTCGTGACGGATTCTGTTGCGGATAAGTTGGTTATGGATCTTATCTCGTGGAGAAGTCTCTATCTCTTCCTCGTAGTCTATGGGTTCTGGATTCACAGGTCTAGGCAATACATGTTCCACATAGGGCACTTTCCCCACTATTACTCCTAATGCTTCACGTATCATACTGAGAAAGAAGCTGGGGAAGATAAGTTCGTGGGGTATAAATTAAATTAAGAAGCGCAAGCGCAATATATGAAATGGTTCTGCACATAGCCAGGAGCAATCATATTTTGCAATCAAACGGCACTGAATTCACAAGCTATTCCCTCCCCCAACAACTATGTCGTCGGTGATCATTAAGTACATAGCCAACAGAATTCTTAAGGACAATCAGCTCAACCGTTTTGGTGTTGAAGATCCGTACCATGAGTACGTCCCCCTGAAAACCAGCAGGGGCAAGACCAAGTACACGAAGATTGACAGAAAGATTCCCCAGTCGCTTTCTGCTAACGACCGGGACGTTTTGCTTGCATTTAAAAAGAAGGCTCACCGCTACGATATGTGGTTTGAGGTTTTTGGGGTCAAATTCGGCTGGACCAACATTGTGGGCTTTGTTCCTGTTGTAGGAACGGTGATTTCTGCCTACTGGTCGCTTGGCTTGTTGGTCTTGGCCCGCAGATTGGACGGTGGGTTCCCGTTGGACTTGCAGCTTTTGTTCTTGTTCAACATCTTGGTTGATTTTTTGCTTGGTCTTATTCCGATTGTGGGTGAATTGATTGAGATTGGATACAAGAGCAACTCACGCAACTATCTTCTTTTGGAGAAGCATTTAATTCGTATTGACCAGAAGAACCGCGGTGTTATCACCGAAGATGAAGTCAGACCGGGATTCATCAACGACAAGGTTGGTCCTGTTGTGGAGGAGAAGATTGTTCCTGCCACCAAGAAGGCTGGAGAACAGATAAAGCAGTTTATTGACAGTGCGAGACATAAGGACTCCGAAAAAAGCAACAATAGTCTCTTTTCAGTAGCTACTTCTGGCGCCAGCACTGGACAAACAGATGTGACTGCCACGTCCAGCATAGTCAAGGATGACGATACAAGCAGTATCAGAAACTTGAAGCAGTTGTAAGTGCAAAAAAAATACTTTTGTCATAATTATTGTTAAATATATTAGTTAGCTGCAAAATAACTGTAAAGAGGACAAAAATAGATTGAGACCTATCTGCAGTACGCACTATATTAGTGATCTCAGCCTCATTTGATCCGAATGAGATCGCTACACCAACCTCGATGGCAAAGAAAAATAAGAAAAAGACCAAGGAGATATCTCCTGAATTGGTCGATATCTCTGTGAAGACTTCTAATCCAGAAGACAGTCCAAAAAAGGAAGAAAAAGTGGCAGAAAATGGTATAGTTCACACACATGATGGAAGTGGCGAAGAACAAGAGGAAACCAAGAAACACCCACAATCTCAACCAGAAAGTCAAGAAAAAGAAGAACTTCCCGTAGAAGAAATTTCACAAGAAAAACCTCAACAGACTGATGTTCAACCTTCCGAAGAACCATCTCAAATTGAAGATTCAAAAGTCATTCAACCCGACCACGAACTTCCAGACGACTTGTCAATTAAATCTACCGATGCCCTTATAGACACCAACAAGGAAGATCTTAACAGTCACAAACAAGAAGCAATGGAACTCACGGAACAAGAACTCAATCCCGATTTGGCACAATTTATGCTGGCCTGTCAGGAAGCAAACATTGTGGTGGTCAAAGACTTGATTTCTCTGGGAAAAGTGTCTGCTAATGATACATTCAGTGATAGCATTACCGGGTTGCATTGGGCATGTATAAATAATCGTCTAACCATTGTCAAGTATTTGTTGGAGAACGAGCATTCCAAAGCAGATCCAAACTATCTAGGTGGCGACTTGAGGGCAACTCCCTTGCATTGGGCATGCCGTAACGGTTTGGTTTACATTGTGGACTACTTGATGTCAAACACCGATGCCGATCCAAATCTCCGTGATTCCCAGTCATACAACGCTTTACATTTGGCCGTGCACAGTTCCAACATCACGCTTGTTCTTTACTTGTTATTCAGCTGCTGTGATAGTGGCTCTACCAAGAAAATTTTTGTTGACGAGGCAGATGCATCCAACAGAACCGCTTTGCATTGGGCAGCTTATCAAGGAGACAACTTGTCGATTAATGCTTTATTGAAGTTTGGTGCAGATGTCACCAAGGTTGACAATTCGCTTTTTATTCCCATCCATTGGGCTTTCATGAAGGGCTACAAGGCAGTGTTGAGAACTCTTTTGGAGGCTGAATCCGATATATACGCAAAAAACGACCAGGGAAAGAACGCTTTTGATGTCGCCAAGGATATGAATTGCGTCAGCACTTGGACAAAGGTTTTACTCGAGGATGGAAGAGATCCCAAAAATAACTGGAGGAAAAAGGCAACCAAGATCGAGCCCAAGCTTGGGAAATTGATCACCTTTTTTACTCCTTACATTATATTACCACTAATCTTTAGCATTTGTTCCTTTTCAAAGGGGTACGTTATTCCAAAGCTCTTTTTTTCGGGATTGTTGACCTTTAGTGCTGTTTATTTCCTTTTGAGAGTAATTATACCAACCTATTTGATAGATGACAAACCATTGCCCAAATCCCCCTTCTTGGCAGGTGTTTTCTCCGGTACGGCATTTTGGTGCATTATTATTTGGCTTTACAACATCTTGCCAACGGTATTCCTTGGTCAATTCTTCATGAATGGATTGATGGGTGCACTCATCGCCACGTTTGTGTGGTCATTCGCGAAGGCAATGTTTATCAATCCTGGTTATGTTCCAGTTCCCACCGATAACAGTGTCGTTCTTGGGCAAATAAAGGAGCTCCTCCTGATAGGCAAATTTGATACTGATCACTTTTGCTTTAACTCGTTTGTTAGAAAGCCATTGAGAGCCAAATATTCAAGACCCAGCAAGAAACTTGTTGCTAGATTTGATCACCACTGTCCTTGGGTATACAACGAGATTGGAGTACGGAACCACAAGTTGTTCATGACTTTCTTGTATGCTTTAAATTTGGCCATTATTGTTTTTACCAATTTATCCATCAAAACTTTTGATAAACTTGAAGACAAGTACGATTCAGACGCGGAAGGAACTTGTTTCTTGTCAGATGAGTTGTGTTACGGAGCAAAGAATCACCATTTCCACTTCAATCTCATGGTCTGGTGTTGGTTACAGTACGTGTGGCTCTTCTTCTTGTGTATTGTGCAGACTTTCCAAATTTGCAAGGGTTTAACGACGTGGGAATTCAGCAACTTGAACTCTAAAATCCAAAGAGGCAGTCGGTTTAGCCATTCAACTGCTCCGCAGGATGTTTTTGAGGGTTCTCCAACTCCTCCACCAGCTTCGAATGGGCCTACCTCGGTAGGACACAAGCACCGCAATGATGGTCTTAAGACATGCATGAATCTTGTTGGATTGGACCAGTTCATTATGACCGTAAAGCTTAGTACCGCGGGATTGTTTGGCAGATCCACAGCCCGCTATGAAGCTTTAGAGAGGTTTACTATTCCTACTGATTTTGGTGTTAAACAGAACTGGCTAGATTTCTGGGTTTTGGGTGATGTCAACTGGAGAAACATCTTCTTATTACCAATCCAAGGTGAAAACAACTTGAACGGACAACATGTTGACTATTACAAGTTATATGACTACCAAGTGAGAGTGAGTGAGGTTGTTTAATCTTTATAGAGTAGAATATTTGCAAACCAAAAAGCATTTAGCACGACACGAGCAATAAAACTACAATAAAATGCACACAGGCAATAAACTACAGATAAATGCACACAAGAATTAAACCTACATTTTCTCTGTTTCCGATTTTTTGTTTATTTGGTCGACGAATCAACATTAGATTAACTATAGTCACAATACTATAAATAGTAAAGTAACTTGTCAGACAGCCACTTATACCCACCCCAGCCTAGGTCTTCCGAAGAAGCATAAAGAAAGGGGTCAAGATCATCGCTCCTTAAACGGACTATGGAACAAGTCCAAATATCCATTGTGCAAGGCAAAATAATGTAGATGACCGGATTGCAAAGAATCACAGACAAGCTAAATATATTTCTCACTTTGAGGGTATAAGGGTATCTCACTCATCAACCAAGTTGGATTCAGTGGCTCTTTAGAAGAGTCAAAGAGGGACGTGACCTATAGAAATGATCCTATGAAGTACGTCGACAGAGAAAAGAAAAAAAACCGAAAAGGTGGGCAGCTCGATGCTCTTTTATACATGAGTGATGAGCTATGTCCGGGTAAATTTTTCACGCACGCGCTTTAAGATCACTAGTACCCGAGTTAGGTATAAGTCTAGCCATGTTTAAGTTGGCAAACAATGAGTTTGAAACAGTGGAATGCCCTGAGTTGAGAAATAACAGGACGTGTAATGTGATCAATTGTATATTTAGTCATGCAAGGAAGAACGAAAGACACGACACAGATGCTCCAGAGAGAGCTGTTAAGAGACAGAGAGTACAAACAGAGGTGAAACAACCCATAATCCAACACAATAAGAGTGAAGATGAAGATGACGAAGAAGAATATCGTCTTATTCCCAAGTTTGTTAATCACATAGAAATTCCGCATGATGAGAGAAGTGCTAATATCCAAAATATTATTGAGTACTATCTCGATATTGAATCGAACAAACCAGAAACACAAGCCATTGACGATGAACTCACGGTTGCCCAAGCTAGTAAATCACTTACAAACTATCGGGAGAATATTAAGCGGTTTTTGAGTGGAGAAACTATTGAAGTTCCCAAAGATCCAATGTACATAATGCCACGAGAAGTCAAGCCACGAGCTCCAGCCAACCTTGCGGAAAGAAAGAAGTACATCCAAATATTGGTTGACACAATGAAAAAGAACAATTCAAACATAAGAACGCCGATTTTGGATTCCACCGAAGAAGAGTGGAAAGTTGCATCGACAACAACTGCAATTACTTATGCACAAGCTATCAAGAAAAAGATATATCAAATTGCACATCCCGAAAAGTTCAAGAAGGTGAGTCGAGAACTTTCTAAAGCTGACTATTTGAAAGAATTGGAATTACGTTTAATAACCAAGGAAAAGCTTGCAAAATATGGGTACATAATGGCCAAGCCCGCGGTGGTAGTTCCAGAGCAACAAAGAACATGTAAGAGATGTGGAGCGGAGTTCTCTCTTGACAAACAGAGTGCACCTGTGACCTGTCAATACCATGCTGGAAAGGTAAGAAGAAAAGATAGATTAAACAGATTTTGGGACTGTTGTGGCGTTGATGCTGGCGTTGATGCCGACACATGCTGTGTTTCCAAGCACCATGTCTTCCACTGGAGCAACGCTGAAGAAATGCATGCATCTATTCCCTTCCAGCAGGTGCTGGAAATGAATAATCATCCACCGTTTGAGACTAATGTCTATGGGATTGATTGTGAAATGGGCTACACAACTAGGGGATTTGAATTGCTCAGAATCACTGCCATTGATTTCTTTACTGGAACGGATGTTTTTGATATACTTACCAAACCATTTGGGGAAGTGCTTGATTTGAACACCAAATATTCCGGGGTGGCGGAAATTAAAGACGATGCATTGACTTTCAACGAAGCCATGGACTACATGGCGAAGTTTATTAACCCCAATACGATATTGATTGGACATGGGCTAGAAAACGATATGAATATCATGAGATTGATCCACGATAGAATCATTGACACTGCAATTCTTTACCCCAAGTATAAAACATCGCCTACTTTCAGGTACAGATTGAAGGATTTGGCTTTTACGTATCTCAGTCGGAATATTCAGACGGGAGAACATGACAGTAGAGAAGATTCGATTGCTGCCATTGACATTGTCAAGTATTTTATCAACTTGGAAAGAAAGAAATAGAGTTACTTTTCACCCGCATGCTGCAGAAGCGAACTAAAAAATAATAGAACGATTACATAACAATTTAAGCATCACGATATTTTTGCACCCTCGAAGCAATTAACGCCATTTCTACTCCTCAACATGACACTTAAGGTAGTTATATTGGTAGGTGGTGAAACCACCGGCACCAGGTTTAGACCACTTTCAATGGACACCCCCAAAGTACTTTTTCATCTTGGCGGTGTTCCTCTTCTTTCACGTATAATTGACAATTTGGTTGCCCAATTAAAGGGCCTTGTCGAGTTCGAGGTATTCTTGGTGGGTTTTTTTAAGGACCCAACCATTTTTGATGAATACATCACCCAGCAAGAATCACACTATTCGGGATTGAAAATTAGATATTTGGGTGAGCCAACGTCTTTGGGAAGTGGCGGTGGTCTTTTTTACTTTCGTAATGAAATTTTCGAAGACGACGAATGTGAAGGGTTGTTGATGATTCATGGGGATGTTATTTGTGAATACCCCTTTAAGGAGTTGATTGAGTATTATCGTGAAGAAGGGCCCTCTTCAATTATTGTTGGAATTGACCCTCATTTATTGATGAACCAGCAAAGAAACTCTTCTTTTAAAAATTATCTGTGGGACACAATTTACCAGCAGCATGGGACAATAATTTCTCGTAAGGATAGCAATCAGATTATACACTATGTTGAAAAGCCCACGTCTTTTGCCGAATATTCAGATAGAACATACAATATCACAATTAATGGCGGTATTTACTTGTTTAACAAGAATATTCTTCAACTACTTGAAGAAGCACAGCAGCGTAAGAGAAAGATGGGCGTTCCCAATGGAGGATGCTTGCCCAAGTCGACACTTTCTCTTGAGTTTGACGTTTTGAAGATCTTGCCTACAATAGATAAAAAGTTCCATGTTTTTAAATCAAACAGTGACTGGTTACAGTTGAAGACCCCAGTATCTGCTATATTGGCCAACCGGTTTTTTATCAAGGACAACAAGGTTACTTCGAGTAACTTTCTCAATCCGGTTTCAATTTGGAGCGGCGGATTGAGCCTGTCTCCTGGTAGTAACATTGGACCTAATGTTACGGTTGGGAAAAACGTTGTGATTGGTAAGGGAGTTAGACTTGTCAATTGTATTATTGGCGATAATGTCACAATCGACGACAATACGTTTGTTTCCAGCGCTATTATCTCGGATAACGTTACTGTTGGAAAATGGTGTCGTATTGAAGGAACCTTGAACAACTCCGGTGGAACTAGCAACGTTCCTAGTGACCACCTTAAGCTTATCAATAATGTTGCTGTGTTGTCCCATAACACAGTGGTAGGTAACCAAGTTTTTGTTTACAATTCGATTGTGCTTCCAAATAAGGAGCTCGAGACGGATGTCCACTATGAAGTTGTTATGTAAAGAATTCATTGGTCTATAAGCTTATAGGGTGAATTTGTATTGTCTTCTGCACGTAATCGATCTGCATTTTTGGAATGGAAGTTTTCTTCAAAGGGAATATCCAAGTGAACGGTGGAGACAAGAACACCATCAAATTCTGGACTAATTTGGAAATCCAGGAGAGTGGTTTCCATTGCAGTTTTTAGTTAAATTACATTTCTTGGTACCCCATCAAACACTGAAGATATTTGTATAAATAAAGGTGTAGATATCGTAGGTGCTTCTGGAACTTTTTAATCAACTGAGCATCCAACGCGGCAGCAGTTGAATTCTTTGGCTCTTGACCTAAGAAATAGGTTCGAAAATCAAATTGAGTTCAAATTGGTTTGACATTCCGAAGCAACAAACTCAGCTGAAATCAACACTATTAAGATAGTACTTGAATGTACTCACATCAAACATTCTTTCTGATTTTTAGGTTTGAATGAACAGTGGAAAGCTTCACATAGTTCAGCACGTCATGTGTATGAGTCTTGATTTTAAAAATGGGATCATACCCTCAGTTTTAGGAGAACATTTAGTAAGCTTAAAATATGGGAACATGAGCAACATGTAAAGAGCTATGTTTTATGGCACAATTAACAAATGGAGACGGTTGCAAAATTAGAGCAAAATATTACACAAAACCAAAAACCCCCATACGCGACGCGCTACAAATTTATAGATGACAAAACACGTTAATTTTAATTAAAGATTCAACAACTTCTTTCTCTCACAACAAGATGAAGACGCCAAAAAGTCAAACAGTGAAACCTTCTGGATCGTCAGGGAAGAAGCAACAGTCGTTGATGGCGTTTTTCAAGCCAGCATCCTCTCCTTTAAAGTCAAAGAGCTCTGAGGAGAGCCTTTCGGATAAAGAAAACATGTCTGATACGCCAATGACGTCTCAAAAACACGAAACTCCTGTTAAAGCAGAGAAAAAGGAGAATGAGAAGAAACCAGAACCCACAAATTTTCAGTCATCTCCGTACGAAAAGAAACCCTTGTCCAACACCACCAACCTCACATCGAGTCCTATAAACAAAAGAAGACCCGTTCGTTCTGTGAATTATTCCGAATCAGAAGACGAAGAGGAAGTCTCGAGATCAACAAAGAAAAGAAGAAAAGTGGTAGATAGCGATGACGAAGACGAGGATGACTTTAAGCCCAAGAGCGATGATGAAGATGACGACGATATGAGCGATTTCGTCGTTGAAAATGACGCGTTTGAAGCCGAGCCAGAAGAAGAAGATGAAGAAGATACAATCATTGTCAAGCCAAAGGAAAAGACTAATAAGGGGGCGGAAACACCCAAGAAAGTCGACTCCACTCCGAAATCCAGCAACCTATTGGGTTCCAAGTTTACGTCTGGATCTCCATACATAGCATCGTCATCACCTTTGAAGCCCAAGACGGTTTCAGCACAAACCACTCCTGCAAAGAGAAACTTTGCCAAAGAAAATGAGGAGAGATACCAATGGTTGGTCAATATTCGTGATGACGAAAAGAGATCACCCGATGATCCCGAGTATGATCCACGAACTTTATACGTTCCTCAGTCCGCTTGGTCAAAGTTTACTGCTTTTGAAAAGCAGTATTGGGAAATCAAGTCGAAGATGTGGAACACCGTTGTCTTCTTCAAGAAGGGCAAATTCTACGAATTGTATGAAAACGACGCCGTTATAGCCAATACTCAGTTTGATTTGAAGATTGCTGGAGGCGGTAGGGCCAATATGAAGTTGGCTGGGATTCCAGAGATGTCCTTTGAGTATTGGGCCAAGGAATTCATTAGTCATGGCTACAAAGTTGCAAAAGTTGACCAAAAAGAAACCCTTTTGGCCAAGGAGATGAGAGGAGGTGGTTCAAAGGAAGAAAAGATCATTAAAAGAGAACTTACAAGTATATTGACAGGAGGAACATTGACAGATTTGGATATGATTAGTGATGACATGGCCATCTATTGTTTGAGTATCAAGGAAGAAACGTTGGAAGACGGCAGCAAAGTTTTTGGGGTTGCCTTTGCAGACACGGCCACTGGAGAGTTAAATTTGCTTGAAATCACCGACGATGCTGAGTGCACCAAGTTGGATACTTTAATTACCCAAGTCAAGCCAAAGGAAGTGTTGTGCGAAAAGGGCAACTTATGTTCTACAGCCGTTAAGATCTTGAAGTATAGCGCACACAACCAGAACCAGATCTGGAACAACTTGAATCCCATCAGTGAATTCTGGGATTATGAAATTACGGTAGAAAACTTGGTTAAAGCCAAATACTACGACGCAGAGGACTTGGATGACTATTCCAACTATCCTGAGATCTTGACAAAGTACAAGGATAGCCACAAGGTAGCATTCAATGCATTTGGTGGCTTGTTATACTATCTTCAGATGTTGAAACTTGACAACAGTATCATGACGTTGGCCAACTTCAAAGAGTACGACATTTCAAAGAATACATCTACTCACATGATTCTTGATGGTATCACGCTCAATAACTTGGAGATCTTGAACAACACCTTTGATGGAGGAGATAGAGGGACTCTTTTCAAACTTCTAAACAGGGCCACCACACCATTTGGCAAGAGAATGTTGAAGCATTGGATACTCCATCCCTTAATGAGAATTAATGAAATTAATGAGAGACATGATTCTGTTGATTACTTGATGAAAGATGGATTGGAATTGAGGACTATTTTGGAACAAAACTTGACTGGTTTACCTGATTTGGAAAGATTACTTGCCCGTGTACACAGTAAGACATTGAGGTTCAAGGACTTTTTGAAGGTAGTTGAAAGTTTTGAAAGAATTGCATCATTTGTACGTCAATTGAGAGACTTTACCAACGAAGAGTCAGGGGCTTTGTACAAATTTATGAAAAACTTCCCACCTGAATTGGACCAAATCGTTTCTGAATGGGAAGATTCTTTTGATAGAGTAGAGGCCCAAAAAGATATTATTATTCCTGGTGAAGGTGTTGATGCTGAATTTGATGACTCACAAAGAAAGATGAAGAAGTTGGAGGAACTACTTGACCAGCATTTGAAAGAATACAAAAAGACATACAAATCGCACGAAATCACCTACCGTGATTCCGGGAAGGAAATTTATTTGATAGAGTTCCCCAACAAACTTACAAAGAACGTTCCTCATGATTGGCAGCAGATGGGGGCCACATCCAAGGTCAAACGGTATTGGTCTCCAGAGGTACGTGTTTTGGTGAGAGAGTTGATGGAACAACGGGAATTACACAAGGGCGTATGTGATACATTGAGGACGAGAATGTATGGAAAGTTCGATGTCCACTACGGTACATGGATGGCCATTATCAAGACGCTTGCCAACATTGATTGTTTGCTTGCATTAACACGGACCTCCGAGTCGATTGAATTCCCGTCTTGCCGTCCCGAGTTTGTTGAATCCGACAAGGGAGTGCTTGAGTTTAAGGAATTAAGACATCCATGTTTTGTTGGTAGCAGAGATTTTATACCAAACGATGTGGTTTTGGGAGGCAACGAAGCGAACTTTGGGCTTTTGACTGGGGCAAATGCTGCTGGGAAGTCGACATTGATGAGAACGACGGGCCTTGCCGTGATTCTTGCCCAATTAGGATGCTATATACCTGCTTCTGAAGCGCGTCTCACGCCCATTGACAGAATTATGACTCGTTTAGGGGCCAACGATAACATCATGCAAGGAAAGTCGACGTTTTTCGTTGAATTATCTGAAACCAAAAAGATCTTGAGCAATGCCACGTCGAAATCGCTTGTTATTTTGGATGAGTTGGGAAGAGGAGGTTCAAGCAGCGACGGGTACGCTATTGCTGAATCGGTATTGTATCATTTATCGACACATGTTCAGCCCTTGGGGTTCTTTGCTACTCATTACGGGACGCTAGGAAGCGCGTTTGAGAACCATCCTCAAATCAAGCCGTTACGGATGGGGATCCTTATTGATGGCCATTCGCGTAACATTACGTTTTTGTACAAGCTTGAGGCGGGAACTGCCCCCGGCTCGTTTGGGATGAATGTTGCAGCCATGTGCGGTATCTCCGAGACGATTGTCACGCGGGCCGAAGAGGCTGCGAAACAGTACGAGCAGACGTCCAAGATGAAGAGTTTGCAGCGGGAAAACATCGACAGGATCAGTCTTGGGCTCCAGAGCGACTTTGTATGGGCTGTTTCTGGAAGATTACAGGGCCTTGGCGGCGATATTTTGAACTATAACGGACAGAGTGCCATGGCCAATATTTTCAGCATGATTGAAAAAATGGGGTGATGCGCGCGGAAATATATATAGTTGTATACGAAATTCAATGAAACAATTGCCTACCACAATGATCTCCACTCTTGGCTTAAACACGCGCGTTCCATACCATTTCTTGTTTTACTCTGTTGTGTTCGGAGGCACCAGTTTCTATTCATTTGTTGTTGCACCACTTACGTTCAAGAAGTTGCCCCGTGAGGAGTTCTCCAACTTGCAGACCCAAGTCTTTCCCACGTACTTCTTGACCCAGGTTGTTTCACCCGTTGTGTTGGCCTTGACGACGCCATTGAAGCCATGTCCGTTGTCACTTGGAGTTTTGGCACTCTCCTCCGTTGCAGGTGCCCTCAACTTGTGGTGGGTCTTGCCTGTGAGTAGAGACATCAAGGAACAGAGACAAAAGTTGGTGGCTGACAAGTTGCACCAGACGGAATCGGGCGCCGATACCGAGGAGTTCACGAGACTCAACAAGCAATTCGGCAAGTACCACGGCATTTCGTCGGTGATCAACTTGGTTTCCATCACCTCGGTGGCTTTCTATGGTCTTTTATTGGCAAGAAAGTTGCGCTTCTAGGCGATATACGAATATATGTTTTATGTAGCACGAAATTACTGCACCTTTCTGTTTCTCTGGGCCTCCTCCTCTTGCTTCTCCTGCTGGATCTCCTCTGCATACACCACCGGATACACCCGAAACAATACTACCCAGCCAAGGACCAAACAGTCCACAGCAAACAACCCAAAGTACCCCACAAGGGTTGCAGTTTCAAGTCTGTACAACAACATTTGCCTCATGATCCACGCATAGTGGAAGATAAGCACCACCATAGCCACAAATGAAACAGCAGCAAACTTGGCATCCTTAATAAGCTTTGGTGTAATGTACTGGCCAAGGCTTGAGGTCATGGTTGGCTTAATTTTTCAGCTGTTGCTCGAACCAGAAATGCGACTTAAATGTCGAAGAATGTAACCTCGTACAGAATGTCTTTGATGTGGTCTACATCCTCAACCAAACCAACATAACGTTGACTACTAATAATAATGCTAATATTTTTGCTTGCCAGTGGCAAAGACCGGCGTTAAGGTCCGAGGATCGCGTGTTTTGGGGCAGGAACCGGAAAAATTATTGGTCGCAGTAGGCTTGAACCGGAATAATGTTGCCCCCCGTTAGATTCATTTATCGGTTTCTGCGTCAGGACTTCTGGTTCCATACACCGTAGACATGCTTCGAAGTGACCCATGTACCATTAGAAAACCCTAAAGCTTATTTGGCACTTCCAAGCGCACACTTATGCAACCCTTTTTAGCATGCGTGCGTCGCCTCGTCCTCTCACTAGATTTTCCGAGATCTCGGAAAATGACCTGATAAATTAAGGTGATTAGCTCTTTGCTATACAATTGCGAAAAATATAAAACGGAGCCGTTATGTGTAGTTTTGAGTTAAATCCACCACTACTATGAACTTCGCCTACTCTGCACCCATGTCTCCCTTATCCGAACAGGATTGGGTCAACGATCTACTCACAACATCGGCTCCCCTAACAACTGCAAACAGCAACGACGAGTTGGGTGGGTACTTCTACCAACAACAGCAACAACCAAATGGTAGCGCAACTATGCCACCCCCGAACAACAAGATAGGCTTTGACAGCTACCAGGATATCGACAGCGTGTTTAGCAGCAAGGACTTGACAGGCTCGGAATATTCGTCTAACTACAACAGCCCGCCATTCATAAAGGCAGAGGCCCCCGACTTGAACATGTTGAACACCAAGCTCGAAAACATTATCCAGAAATCAGATCCAATCACACCAAGAATGTTGGAGTCGATTTTTGACACTAAAGACATTCTCAAGGACGAGTCATCGAGACCGTTCGAAAAGCCCAAAGCCGCAACAGCCCCCGTTCTGCCCAAACAAGCCAAAAAGAGACCTCCCAGAAAGAGATTGACCAATACCCAAAAACAGGCCCACAACAAGATAGAAAAAAAGTACAGAATCAATATCAATACCAAAATAGCCGGCTTGCAACAGATCATACCTTGGGTTGCGTACGAGAAGCCAGCGTTTGAGACCGGAAGCGACGGCATCAAGATGGAAAAAGAAGCAGAAGAACTCGTTCACTGTAACCGGTTGAACAAGTCGATGATTTTGGAAAAGGCTACAGAATATATTCTCCATTTGCAGCAGAATCAGAAACAGTTGCAGCACGAAAACATGGCGTTGAAACAGGAGATTATGCGTTTGAGGGGCCGGGTCCTCTAGCAATGATGTGTATTTATGAATCTTTTAGTTCTTGTGATATTCGATAGATAATAATAAAGGTTTTGGTTTATGAATGACGGAGATTTATTTGCGGGTGCAAAATGTCAAGCCTCGAAAACGGCATTCCGTGCAGAAAGCCGTTGCAGCGGCAGATGCAAGAAAAAACGGCCGCAGACGCAGAGGCAGCAAAAAAATATTTACAGTAGCGGACTTACAGCACCGAAACAGACAACTGCCAAAGAGTTACTCAATAATCATGCAAAAAAACCAGGCCAACTACAACACCATACAAAGCACTTCACCTCTACATACCCACACAGACCAACCCCAGTTAATTTGCCCAAAAGAAACTAGTTTTGGTAGATCACAAACAAAATTTTTTTTCTGCACCTCTAAACGGCAATTATTGCAACATGCCGCATACTCTGCTCAAAATGCCCTAGCAATGGTCAAGAATGGACAGGGTCATCGTTCGGTCATGTCCTTTTAAACAAATTTTCACTTACGACTTTTCTTTAAAGGCAACTCACGTCGGGCTCACATTTGCAACCCATTTTCGTAGGCCCAGCTGCAAAATTCACCAAGTAATGGTCGAAAAGATCGAAGACTTCTCCTTGGCAAGCTATTCTTCAGACTCAACTTCGAGCCAGGAAACAGATTCGGGGTTTCGTGGCTTTCTTAACTCATTCAAGCCGCCATTAAAACCAAAGAATACAGACTTGGAAAATGGCGAATCAAAGGTCATCACACCGGAAGATAACTTGAAGGATTACCAAGTCAAGCTCATCGCCTTGAGTGGATGCATTGGAAGCGGGTTGTTCATCAGTAGTGCCCAGGCATTATCAACAGCCGGTCCTGCTGGTTGTGTCATAGGATACTCATTGGTGGCCGTCTTGGTTTACTTTATTGTCCAGGGATTGGGCGAATTGACGTCTGCCTATCCTGTTCGTGGTAACTTTTTGATCTATAACTCGAGATTTCTTGATGAATCATGGGGATTTGCTATGAACTGGAACTACTGTTTACAATGGATTGTCACAATCCCGCTCTCGTTGGTTTCAGCTTCTTTAACCATTGAATTCTGGGGCTCCACAATTAACCCGGCAGTATGGGTCGCTATTTTTTACGTGTTAATCTGTGCTATCAACCTTTTTGGAGTTAAAGGTTATGGTTACGGCGAATCATTCTTCTCGGTAATTAAAGTCATGGCTATTGTGGGCTTCTGCATCCTTTCCATCGTACTTATTAGCGGTGGTGGACCCAAACAAGGGTACATTGGTGGAAAATATTGGCACAACCCTGGAGCGTTTGCACATGGCTTCCACGGAACTTGCAACACATTAGTTAATGCTGCATTCAGTTTTGCTGGAACAGAGTTGGTGGCCATTGCTGCTGCTGAGTCTAAGAATCCTCGTCGTACCTTGAGCAACGCTATCAAGCAAATCTTTTGGAGAATCTCTGTGTTCTACATGCTTTCAATCATCTTGATCTGTTTCTTGGTGCCATATAACGATTCACAGTTACTTGGAAACTCCAATTCCTCTGCATCTCCCTTTGTTATTGCCATTAAAAACGGCGGTGTCAAGATTTTGCCATCGATCTTCAACGTGGTGATCTTGTTGGCCGTATTATCTGTTGCCAATTCCAGTGTCTTTGCTTCATACAAACCATTAGTGGCCTTGGCCGAAGCTGGCCATGGTCCCAAATTCCTCACCTATGTTGACAGAAAGGGAAGACCCATCTATGCAATTTTTGTGTGTTTATCGTTTGGGTTAATTGCTTTTGTCTGTGCCTCGTCGAAACAACAAGAAGTTTTCAATTGGTTATTGGCAATCTCCGGACTTGCCACCATTTTCATCTGGTTCTCAATCTCTTTAACGCAGGTCAGAGTCAAATATGCATTCAAGGTTCAGGGCATAAAGAAATCAACGCCTTATAAGGCTACAGGAGGTGACTTTGGTGCTTATATTTCGATGATTTTGAACATATTAATCTTGATCGCTCAGTTCTATGTTGCGCTCTTTCCAATTAATGGCCCTAACTTAAACGCTTCTAACTTCTTCCAAGCATATTTGGCAGCTCCAATAGTATTGGTCATGTACCTCGGACACAAGATTTACACGAGATCCTGGTCGTTTTACATCAAGGCAAAAGACATGGATCTTTTGACCAACCTTAATGAGTATGATCCCGAACAAGCCGAAATCGAGCACAAACAAGAATTAGAAGAATGGAAACTCAAACCATGGTACTTTAGATTCTACCACACTTGGTGTTAATAATAGCATATAATCTGTATAATAGTGTACAATAAATAATAGACGGATAAAAATTGGCTGCGAACTAACATGTAAACCTGCGTATTGCGCTTGGAGATATTTGCAGGTTGGTTTCCCAGTGCATATTCGATCAACACGTACTAAAGATTTGCTTTATCTTGAACCAGCAACACGCACAACACCATCCCATTGAAGAATGAGCACAGTGAAACAGCTTATTACCGACTTTACGGGGCTATCTGTGGAGTGCAAAAGGCGGTTTCCCGAGATCAGACAGAATTGTGACCGAATCATAGCCGACCTTAAGAAATCGTACTCAGAATCGACCAACATACGTGAGATTACCAACCCAGAGGTGGCAGATCCATTAATTTCTAGTTGCAAGACAACCAATGCCAAAATCGTGACTATTTCAGTTCCAATTCTTCACCGTCTTGTGACCGCACACATTATCCCCAGTAGTCGTCTTCCAGAATTGTTTGACGGGCTCCGTGAAGCAAGCAACTTGGCAATCGATATCCAATTGCGCATTCTCCAATGCTTGCCAACTTTAACTCAGTACTACAAAGACGATATATCCGGAGATTTGCTCATTCTGTTGTTGGGAATTTGTTCTGGCTTGACCACTAACAATAAGTCGACCGTCGTCATCAACACTGCGTCGGCTACCTTGCAACAGTTGTTCAGTAATGTGTTTGACAAAATAGCTACAACGCCACTTCAGGGTGATCAAACCAGTATTGAAATCGATAACAACGAAGTTGTAAAGGTGGACAAACTCTCGGCAGAAGGCTTTAACATTTTCCAAGACTTGTGCTATTTGGTTGAAAATGAAAAGCCAGTGTTTCTTACTGAAAATGTTAGCATCAAATCTGTATCAGTTTTGGAAATCATCGAAAACATCATTATTTCACATAAAGATACATTTCAGCAACATCCAGAGTTGGCATACTTATTAAGAATCAAACTCGTTCCTTCTTTGTTGCGTATCTTGAATGCTAATCAGAAAAACTACACACTTGTCACGAGAACGATGAGGATCCTACACGTTCTCTTGTCGTCCCAGTTATCTAACTTGATATTCGAGGGCGAAATAATACTTTCATTCTTGAATCATATTCTTTTGAATAATGAGCCAGGCGGAGAAGGTGATACACATTGGGAAAAAATTCTAGTCCTTGAATTGTACAAGAACTTATTCACCAACTTTGGGACAATAGAATCGATGTTTCAAAACTATGACAATAACCCAAAGAAGAAGAACGTTGTACAAGAACTCTTTTCCATCCTAATCACATTTTTACAACATAACTCCTACTTATTGAACGACTCAGTAAAACCACTACAGACTGAGACGGTAAGTAACGGTGACTCCAAATCAGTGACAAATCTCTACCTTTCAAAATCAACCTCAGCAATGAAGATTAGCCTCATTGACCACTTGGACAAGACCGAACCTCCTCATTCAGTACCTTTAACATATCCGGTATATATTGTACTCAACATCTTATTGTCGTGTGCAGAAGGAATTGCTAGCTTTGTGCTGAATCTTTCAAGCAACTCCGATTCAAAAACGTTAGAAAGTGACGTTGAATTTACAAACTTATTTATTGAGGCCAATTATCGTGATATTTCCACCTTATATGAAAACTTCATTTACATGCTGATGGATAACGAAAGCTTCCATTTGTTGATTCGTTCTCTTCAGAGATTCACGCATACTACAGGACTATTAGGACTTGAAAGTTTGAGAGATGGACTTCTTTTAATTTTATCACAAGCAATCACGAAGAATGTAACTGTAACTAACAACAAAGTCCAAAGCCCGAATCCAAACAATTATCAAGAATCAGGAAGTCAACTTTTAGCATTAGGGGAGTCTTTAGTTGAATCTTTTACTTCATACTCAACTGAATCTGCTACAAACGAATCAAGGAATTTTAATTCAAGACACATTACCTGTTTGCGTGCGTTGATTAACTTAGCAGTGTCATTGGGATCAACCCTTCAAGATTCATGGAACATTATCTGGATCACATTCCAATGGGCCGATTTTTTCATCCACGGAGCAGACGATCCCAAAAACGAGAGAGCTTATATTGAGGAAAGACTCCCTAATTTAACTGCTCATGATTACAATACTATTACCAACTCCAAGCGGAAGTTATTTGACAGCATTAAAGATTATCCGGTTGAATCTTATGACGAATTGGTCCAGGCATTGATCTCACTTTCAAACGTCCTGCTTGGGTTGAATAACCAGGAGAAGGTGCAATTGCCACTTTGCGCTCACAATAAAACATACTTTCTGAAAATACTATTGAATGTTGCAAAAATTGACCCAGTAAAGTTCTTGATCGAGAACGACAAGTCGTGGAGATTGATAACTGATTATTTTATCTCTTTGGGAATCAATAGAGACCTTAATTACAACTTGAGGATTCAAACTATTGGAACTTTTAATGAGATCACCAAGTATATTACCGAAAAAGGTTTTCAATCAAATCATAGTGCCTTAACTGCCGAGAAATCATTGATTGGTCTAAATGAATTTTTAGATGCTTTCTTTAAATTGGGAATCCCAACTGAATTATTGGTGTTGAATTGCGAAACGGAAATTCATTTGTTGGCTTTAACAACTTTACATCAATTGATTGACCAGTACGATACGTACTATCAAAGATCGTGGAACACTGTGTTTAAGATCTTGAATTCTTCATTCAAAAATAACGGTTCATTCAATGAAGACAACAACTTGAAAGAAAAGATTCGTTTATTAATTGATTCGTCTTTTGATACCTTGAAATTAATTCTTGACGAATTCATGTCAACATTGCCATTTGACCAAATGAAACTATTGATTGATACTTTATCAAACTTCTGCTCGCAAGGATATGACTTGAACATTTCCTTCAGTTCAGTCAGTTATTTCTGGTTGATCAGTGATTCCATAAAGTCTAGAATTGGACACGTTGAGCCGAATAAACCAATCAAGGAACTTAACAATATCACTACCGAAGACAGTATTATCAAGTATTTTGAATCTGAAAACGAGGAGTCCAAATTATTCTACATTGTTCTAGAAACCTACTTGTTAAAGTCAATTGTTTCATTATCATTTGACTCAAGGGCACAAGTGAGAGATGGATCAATTCAAACATTTTTTCAAATTATTGAAGTCTACGGACCAATTTTGTCAGCTGTTGGTGGTTGGCAAACACTTTACGATGTCGTTTTACCACACTTATTGGAGTTAAAAATTGATATTAACGACTCACAATTTCACAACAAGGAATGGCTTGAAAGTTTAGAATTAATTTTATCGGGATTTGTTACCATTTTCAATAAGTTCATGGTAGATTTTAATTATGACAAATGGGAAAAGTTGATCAAGTACTTTCAAGAAATCCTTCAATTTAAGTGGGTCAATTTGAATTTGAAGGTGTTCAAGGCCTTCCATGACTTATTATTACCGTTAGACCAAAACGTGGATAAAAACATAAGACAGTTGTTATTTGAATTTTGGTCAAGCATTCCTGTGGAATATGATTTTATTAATCCACTATACCAGGACTCAATTGCAACTCTCGTGGAATGCTTTCCACCCTTGTATGCAATCTACTCCACAGAATTTTCAGCCAAAGAATGTTCTACAGTCATCCACCTTCTCAACAGATGTGCAAGGTACCCTGTGTTACCGGATAATCATTTGGATGATGTGAAACCGTCTAAATTGCAGAAGGCTGTAATTGGCAATCTACATACCATCAAACTGAATGACAATGAGGTTCAATCACAAATTATTCAGCAGTTGAGTAATATTGCTGTCTATCCGTTTGAAACAAGAAGTAGAATTGAACAGAAATTAAAACAATCACCAGACATTGTTAAAAGATTCAAGATCCCTTCTTTCACAGCAGTGGGCCATGAAGCAGTACTTGTTTTGGCTGAAAAGCTCCGAGAGTTGGACGAGTTCAAAACTTTATTAAGTGATAGAGGTCTCACAAAAGTCCTTAAATCTTTACTAGAGATTATTCAGAATCAGACACGCGGCATTTCTAAAGAACAGTATAGGCCACTTTGGATTGAAGCCGACGAAATCTTTGTCAACATTGTGGAAAATATCATTGGAGAAGAATGGGATCTTGAATTGTGGAATTTGATCATTGGAGGTATCAAGATTTGCTTCATTACGGGAGATGAGCGGGTCAGTAAAGAGCAATATGAAAGATTGATAAAGATGGCTTTGCCAAAGTTGCTACAGACCGCTAATGGGGATTTGATTGAGGATTTCATCTTGGAACTATACAATAACTCCTTTTTGTACGAGTTTGATGATTGGGATCGAATTCATCAAAGTAATGGTGATGTTAGGGAGGTAATTGCCAGCATTTGTCTGTTTAATTTTGAGGAATATTTTGGAACTACTAAGCCGTTGATGAACTACGAAAACCAAATGATCCGATTCCACTGCCTACAAGAGTTGATTCGTTTCAGTCAATCACAAGACAATGCTCAACTTGCTTCGATAAGTCAAAAGTACTTGCTAAATCGAATTGCATTTAGTTTGAGACGATTCATTTCTGATGTCAAATTGTTGTTGAGATGTCCGGTCACACGAGTACAAGAGAGAGAGGTGATTACTTTACTAGAGGGGTTGATCGGTATTGGTAAGGTCTCTGCCGACAATAGGGAAAGTTACGAGTTGTTGTACAAGTTGTTTATCAAAGCTGGACCCTACAATTCCAGAGTAAGAGGATTGAGTCACATTTTAGAGAAGATATTGAGTGACTTTGATTAAGTATTCTTTATACATAACGTGGATAAAGTGTGCATATAATAAACCTGCATATATTACATTTTTTAATGAAATTTTTCAAATTTGAAAAGTCGTGCCCATGCACAATGCAAAATTTTCAGTCTCACACTATAGACACTGAAAAATTTTTCAGCTCTTTCTGATTCCTTTCTTCTTCTCTATAACAAAAACAATAATGGTTAGTGCTATTTTATCCAAGAAGAGAAAGTTGGTCGCCGATGGTGTCTTCTACGCTGAATTGAACGAATTCTTCACCAGAGAATTGGCCGAACAAGGTTACGCTGGTGTTGAAGTCAGAAAGACCCCAACCAAGTTGGAAGTCATTGTTAAGGCTTCTAACACCCAAGGTGTTTTGGGTGAACAAGGTAGAAGAATCCACGAATTGACTTCTTTGATTGTCAAGAGATTCAAGTTGTCTCCAGAAGGTATTGTTATCTACGCTGAACGTGTTGAAGAAAGAGGTTTGTCCGCTGCCGTTCAAGCTGAAGCCTTGAAGACCAAGTTGTTGTCTGGTTTGCCAATCAGAAGAGCCGCTTACGGTGTCTTGAGATTCGCTATGGGTGCTGGTGCCAAGGGTGTTGAAGTTGTCATCTCCGGTAAGTTGAGAGCTGCCAGAGCCAAGTCTCAAAAGTACGCTGACGGTTTCATGATCCACTCCGGTCAACCATCCAACGACTTTATTGACATTGCTATCAGACACGTCTTGATGAGACAAGGTGTTTTGGGTATTAAGGTCAAGATCATGAAGGACCCAGCTCAAAACAAGTTTGGCCCAAGATCCTTGCCAGATGCTGTTAAGATTTCCGAAGCTAAGGACGAAGACGAAATCATCCCAGCCCCAACTGTTAAGGACTACAAGAAGAAGCCAGAAGCTGAAGCTGTTGCTGAAACCGCTTAAGCGATTTGGTAATGTATACTTAATAAATTTATCAATTAAGAAAATTGTAGAAACAACGTTCACGTGACCAGCTTTACACGTGGTTGCATTTTGTTTTATGCACTCCTACCGGATGACCGGATGTTGCTTTTTTTTCGTACGCTATCTGTCGAAAACGGCACGACTGCCGAGGGAATGGTGGAGAAAAAACGTACTTACCCCATTCGGCCGAGGTTATCGGCCAATAAGGTCGTCTAATTATTAGGGTCATTGACTACAAGTGTGCCACAACGGAGGTATATTTCCATACATGTGTGGAAAAGGGACATTTGAGAGAAGCCCTACAGTATGTTATCAGTGTATATTATCGCGTATTGGGGATGCTGTGTCGAGTAACGTAGAAGGATGGCCGGAGTTTTTTTGTGGGAGACGGAGTGACGTAGGACAGTATTTTTTATCGGACTAAAAGTCCGTCGGAGTTTATTTTGTGTCATGTCCGTATGCGTGCGGAAATATACTTCCTTTGAAGTATAAAAAGCGGCAAAGATCACTTTTCTTGTTGTTAACTACCATGTCTTCTCCTACCAACACCACGTTTTTGCCATTATCTTCGGAAGTAACCGAGCCATTTGTGATTCCCAACGTGTCGCCCACGTCGCCATACCTTGCTGCTTCTGCTGTCGCGACGCCAATAGCGCCCTTGGAACAGGAAATTCCTATTGCAAAGTAATGATTTATGATATATATGGGTAATACAGGATATGGATAAACACTTGTATTTGTACATGTAGGCCAAGTATCTAGCTAAAAAGGGGGTAGAATTCGTTGTACTTTTTGGCGTAGTAGGCGGTGCCCAAGCCGCCAAGAACAACCAACACGAGAGGGACCGGTTTCTTGAAGCCCACAGGAATCGAACGGACGACTCCTGCGACGAACAAGGCGGAGGAGGCGCCCAAGGCCAATTCCAAGCCGTAGTCGGCGTTCTGTTTCAACAAGTAGCCGGCGCTGCCGTACAAAGCGGAGAAGGTGAGTCCAGCGACCAAGGAGGGCAAAGAGCCCTTGCGGGCGTAGCCCATAATGCCGCCGACGGCACAGAGGCCCGAGAGTGTGAAAGCAGGATGTTCCATTGTGGTGAAGAAAACCGACGCGGATTGTTCGGTTTTTATTGGGCGGCACGTGAGTGGATCAGGTGATTAGTAAGGACGAAGAAAGAATTGTAGATAGAACTTAAGAAAAGGGGTTGTATCACTCCCTTACTGTTTCTTTTGTATCTTATACCTTTAGTGGTATAGTTATTACAAGTAAAGTATTGATGAAATACCCATTTTTTATCGCCAAAAGTATACTGGTGCTATTTGTATTGTAAAACAAACCTATGAAGATCCAGTTCAATCACCAGCTATTCAAGAACTAGGTATAAGAACGGGTTCTTCTAAGTTGAAAATTCATTATGTAATGATATCTTTATCATTATTCAATTTACATTGATTTATTACTTGATATACCAACACCAGGTATAATTAAAGATCAGAACCGCGGTAGAGATATTTATTTAGACATTGTAGAGATTGTAGAGATTGTAGAGATTGTGGAGATTGTAGAAATTGTAGAGGATGTGATTGTAGAGATTGTAGAGATCAACAGTATGTTGAGATATTTGGTTGATTAGAATATTGAATGGTTATGTTCAGTCATTTTCATTAATGTAAGAGAATGAGATTTTTCAGGATTTTCAATTGAAAAATAGGATTAAAGAAGAATGAGAAGAACAGTGAGAAGAGAAACAATTACATCACTCATCAACAACATCACTCATCAACAACATCACTCATCAACAACATCATTACATCAACAACAACATTAACAACATCAACAACATTATAACATTATCACATCACTACATTAACCATTAACCACCATCATTCACCACTAATTCTCCGTTTTGGGAGATTGCAGAGTTGCGCGCATCATCAGCATGGAGCCACGCTGGACCAACCCATGGCCATGGTGGTACCCAGTAACAGAACACGCTCCACTCCCAAAGTTGTAGTAATGCTGAGTGACTGTAAAGTAAGTTGTAGAGTAAGGTTGTAAGGTTGTGGAGTGCGCTGAGAACTGCAGAGACTCAACTGTAGAGTACGAATCGCCCGACGAGCGCCCGCGCACGTCCACCAATCCGTTTATTCGTGTGAAGGAAAAATTCTCAAGGCCAAGATGAACATCTCCTCCATGCTCTCAGACAGCACGCCGCCGCCTGTGCGTGCCACCAATGGTGGTGTTAGCGGAGCGGCTGCGGCACCAACTGCTGGCGATGCTGGCGATTCTGGCGCTTGCGACGCTTCTGGCGGTGTTGTTGTGCCGATTGTCGCTGCTGCACCGCCGCCAGACGCCACCGTCGACCACGCGTACAAACAGACGTTCGAGGCCAATGTGTCGGCCCTCACGGCCCTCGACAGCACGCTCACACGCTCGCAGCACGCGCGGCTCTTGAAGTACGAGGAGATCCGCCTCCACAACACGTTGCTCGAGACCAACGAGTACGCCGCCAACTACATCGACCGCGTGGTGGCCGAGGACATCCAGCTGCGCAACAACAAGATCTCCGACACCAACAAGAACAAGGACTTGGTCTTGCTTGATCCGTCCAAGCCGTTGCACCACAACACGACGCGGGGCCGCGAGTACAAGTGGGGCCCCACGCGGGAGGTGTTGAAGATCGAGCCGAAATCGAGGCGCAAACGCCCAGCGAGCGCTGCTGCGCATGTGGAGCCGGTGCTGAAGGTGGAAGAGCGCAAGAAGCTCCGGCCAAAACGGCTTTTGGGCGACGAGTCGGACGACGAGGACGCAAAGCGACAGCGCACGGAGTCGGCGGACGTGGAAGAGGAGAAAAACGAGGACAAAACAGCAGCTGCGACCACCAAGGAGCAGCGCGCCATGACCAAGCAGTACGACAACACGTACGTGGCGATCTGGAAGGATTTGTCGCGGAAAGACGGGCCCAAGGTGTCGCGGTTGGTGCAGCAGTCCACGCAGGCCAAGCTCATCAACCTCAAGAAAACATCCATTCTAGCGGCACGGGAGGCCAAGAGGTGGCAGCTCAAGAACAACAAGAACCAGAAGGACCTCACGACGAAGGCGAGAAGAGCCATGAGAGAAATGTTCAATTTCTGGAAGCGAAACGAGCGCATTGAGCGTGAGTTGCGCAAGAAACACGAGCGGGAGTTGATTGACAAGGCCAAGCGCGAGGAAGAGGAGCGTGAAGCCAAGAGACAGTCACGGAAGCTCAATTTCTTGATCACGCAGACGGAGTTGTACTCGCATTTCATCGGCAAGAAGATCAAGACGGACGAGATTGAGGGCGCAGACTCAGATCCGACGGTGCTGGCGATGAAACCACCGCCCAACGCATCCTACGACAAGTACGTGGGTGTCAAGGCACAGGCGCACGACATTGGAGCGCTCGATTTCGACAACGACGACGAGGAAGCGTTGCACCAGGCGGCCGCAGCCAATGCCCAGAGCGCGTTGGAGGCCGCACAGACGCAGGCCAAGCAGTTTGACGACCCGCTCAGCAACCCAGACACCAACGGCGAGGAGATGAACTTCCAGAACCCAACCCTCATGGGCGACCTCACCATCACGCAGCCTGCGTTGTTGAAGTGCACTCTAAAAGAGTACCAGGTCAAGGGCTTGAACTGGCTCGCCAACTTGTACGAGCAGGGCATCAACGGGATCTTGGCTGACGAGATGGGTTTGGGCAAGACCGTGCAGAGCATCTCTGTGCTTCTGTACCTCGCAGAGACGCACAACATCTGGGGCCCGTTTTTGGTGGTGACGCCCGCTTCCACCTTGCACAACTGGCAGCAGGAGATCTCCAAGTTCGTTCCCGACTTCAAAGTGCTTCCGTACTGGGGCAATGCCAAGGACCGCAAGATCTTGCGCAAGTTCTGGGACAGAAAGAGCGTCAGGTACGGAAAGGACGCACCGTTCCACGTGTTGGTGACGTCGTACCAGTTGGTGGTGGCGGACGCCGCGTACTTCCAGAAGATGAAGTGGCAGTACATGATTCTAGACGAGGCGCAGGCCATCAAGCTGTCGCAGTCGTCCAGATGGAAGCTGTTGTTGCTGTTCTCGTGCCGCAACCGGTTGTTGTTGACGGGGACCCCGATCCAGAACTCGATGCAGGAGTTGTGGGCGTTGCTCCACTTCATCATGCCGTCGTTGTTTGACTCGCACGACGAGTTCAGCGACTGGTTCTCGAAAGACATCGAGAGCCACGCGCACGCCAACACGTCCTTGGACGAGCAGCAGTTGCGGCGCTTGCATGTGATCTTGAAGCCGTTCATGTTGCGGCGCATCAAGAAGAACGTGCAGTCGGAGTTGGGCGACAAGCTCGAGATCGATCTCTTCTGCGACTTGACGCACCGCCAGAAGAAGTACTACCAGATGTTGAAGTCGCAGATCTCCATCATGGACTTGTTGGACCTGGCGGGGAGCAGCGACGACTCGGCGTCCTTGATCAACTTGGTGATGCAGTTCCGCAAGGTGTGCAACCACCCGGACTTGTTTGAGCGTGCGGACGTGAAATCGACGTTCAGTTTCGGTTCTTTTGCCGAAACAGCGTCGTTTTTGCGGGAAACTGGCGACTTGGAGCTCAGCTACACCACCGAGAGCTTGCTCCGGTACAGATTGCCGCGGCTCATCTACAACGAGTTGATGACGCCGTCTTTTCATAATGATGTGGGGAGTCGTGGTAAGATCTACGAGATGTTTAGCATCTACAGCGAAAACAACAACGACACCAAAGACACCAACAGCTGGCTACGCTTGGTGGACGCACCATCTGTGGCCAAACTAGCGAAACAGCTGGTCTTGGACCGCGCCATTGGCTTGAAGGCGTACACGGACATCAACTACGGGCGCGTCAACCGCTTCAAGTACATGTACGAAGGCGAATACGTTCCCAAATCCAAACAGCTACTCATCTGCGAGTACGAGAACGACTATGCATTGCGCTCCAACTCGGTGCACCTCAAAGAGCTCTACTCGGTCCAGAAAAGTCTGTACGAAGAGATGCGCATCAACAGCTTGAAGCCCGCAGCAGAACCAGCAGCCTCTGCGCCCGTCGCTCAGGTGGTGTGCTCCACAGTCTCCTTTGGGCACCGGTGGAACGACACCTTGTTTGACCGCACGATCCGCAGCAGCATGATGCCGATGTCGCTCAGCACCGAGTACGACTTGATGCGGGCCCAAGTTCCTGCCAGCGAATACCCCAAGCTGTGCATGTTGCCAGAGGCGCTCAACAAGACGATCGACTACTCCAACATCCGCATGCCGTCGATGAACCGCTTCATCACCGACTCCGGCAAGTTGGCGATGTTGGACAAGCTCTTGGTGGACTTGAAGCAGCACGACCACCGCGTGTTGATCTACTTCCAGATGACACGCATGATGGACTTGATGGAGGAGTACTTGGCGTACCGCCAGCACAAGTACATCCGGTTGGACGGCTCGCTGAAGTTGGAGGAGCGCCGTGACTTGGTCCACGACTGGCAGACCAAGCCGGAGATCTTCATCTTCTTGTTGTCCACCAGAGCCGGCGGCTTGGGCATCAACTTGACGGCCGCAGACACCGTCATCTTCTATGACTCGGACTGGAACCCCACCATCGACTCGCAGGCGATGGACAGAGCACACAGATTGGGCCAGACACGCCAGGTCACGGTGTACCGGATGTTGACGCGGGCCACGATCGAGGAGCGCATGAGAGACCGCGCCAAGCAGAAGGAGCAGGTGCAGCAGGTGGTGATGGAGGGCAAGGCGATGGTGGGAAAGAAGGAGGAGGCGGCCAGCAAGAAGAAGGACGTGGCGTTCTTGTTGTTGGGTGATGACACCAGCACCAGCAGCAGCAGCAGCACCTCCACGCCTGCCCAAACAACAGGAGAAGCCGAAAAGCCAAAGAAACGGTTCGAAAAGAGCTTGGAGGAAATGTACCACGAGGGCGAGGGCAAGTTTTCGGGGAATGGAACGCCTGCTCCGTGAGCGAACTACGGCGAACTACGAGCGGAGCGAGTAGTGAGCAGTAGTGACTATCTTATTTAGTATATAACACTGAATGGAGTGTAATAAATGTATCATGAAGTGAAAAGTAAGCGAACTACGAGCGGAGCGAGTAGTGAGCAGTAGTGACTATCTTATTTAGTATATAACAACACTGAATGGAGTGTAATAAATGTATCATGAAGTGAATAGTAATGCATCATGAAGGAGAGTGAGTAGTAATGCATCATGAATGGAGTGTATTAAATGTATCATGAAGGAGAGTAATAGTAATGTATCATGAAATGCTGGAGAGCGCACTTTCCAACTCAGAAATGAAGCCTGGTGCTGGTTGTTGTGGTTGTGGTTGTAGTTCTTGCTGTGGTTGTGGTTGTACCTGTACTTGTACTTGTGGTTGTGGTTGTACTTGTGCTTGTTGTACTTTTGGCTGCTTCAAAAACTTATTCTCATTCTCCAAACTGTAGATCCGGCTGAAACTCTCCTCAAGCTTAAGCTTAAGCTCCTCCTTCGAGATCTGGCTCCCCTTGAGCGCCTCATCCTCGTCAAAACTCGTAATATGCGTCGAACTGATCAAATCTGTGAGCCCACTGATGTTGGAGTTGACGGACGTGAGCGAGAACCGGTTCGGGTTCATGCTCGGGCGCAAGTTGAGTCGCCGCGTGCTCGAAAGTTGGTCGAGCGCCACCTGGTTGTATGTGTCGTAGTACGTATCGTCGAATTCCACTGCCGTGCCGCCAATCCGGTTCATTGACGATGTGGTCGAGCTGCTGCGGCTGTGCGTCTTTGCTTCCTCAACCACAGTCAACAACCCGAGCTGGAGGCCTCCCGACTGTCGCTTGTATTTCTTGCCAGAAGAAATTGGGTCCAGCGACTCCTTGGGCCCAAACGTCGGGCTCGCTACTGTTTGTGGCGACGTTTTGGCGGGAATCCGCTTCTTGATCGACGAATTGTGGAACGTTTTCAACCCAAACGTCTTGTCGTGTGAAGACAAAGACTGCACACTCGATGGCGACGTTGGTGATAACGTGCCCTCGTGTACCTGCTGGTAAAGCTCCTGGTGGTTCTGCTGGTAGAGCTCCTTGATGGTGGTGATATCCTGGGCAAACTGGCTGAATATCATCAACTTCTCGTTGATTTCGTCAACATTTGCCTTCGTCGACTGGTTATATTTGTCAAAGAACTGGAGATTGGTGGCCAAATTAGATAGTTTGGTGATCAAGGGGCTCAAGGACGAGTCCTGGACGTCGCTGGGCTGCTTGGTGCCGATCTTCAACACATCCTGGTTATCGCGGCTGGTGTGGAAGGTGTCCAACTTGTGGCTCCGTTCAAACGTATCAAAGAGCTTGTCGAAGGAGTCCACCGTCAGATTGAGGCGCGTGAGGCCCTCGCGGATGAGGTCCAACTTGGCTAGCGGTTTGAAGCAGTATTCCTTGTACGATGGATCGATACCAAACACGTCAATGAGCTTGTAGACAAAATATGTCCTCTGGGGCGTTCCATCATTGATGGTGAGTAGCTGGCAGATGTACAACTTGCGGAGCTGGTTGAACTGGTTGATGTAGAAGACGATTTCGTCGATGTTTGCGTTTTCCAGCTCGCTGCACGGCGTGTAGTCTGCATTGAGCACGGCTAGGTCGATGTTGTTGATGGTGCAGTACTGCTGGAGCATGTTTCCGTCCATGTGAGGCACGAGGTTGGCGTTGGCCGCACGGAACTCCATGTTGAGGAAGCTGAGTGTGTGGAGCAACACGGTGGACAAGTGGGCCCTGTAGCGTGCAGCGCTGCTGGTGTTGGAGCCCAAGAAGGTGTACACCTGGAGCTCCTTCAAGGCGATGAGCTTGAGGATCAAGCGTTTGTTGATGGTGTAGTTGGCACGGAGAAACGTGGCGAGTGCCGCAAGGGTGTGGGAGGTTTTCACGTAGAGCGCAATGCGCCGGTGCTTGGTGATCTTGGACGCCACCACGAGGAGCACCCTGAACATCCGGACGACGTGGCTGTGGGGGAAGGTGTGGATGTGTTTGAGGAGGAAGATGGCCAAGTTGACGACGGTGAGGATGTGGCGGGACTGCGCGTACACGGACGGGAAGTTCAACACGTAGCGCTTGTAGATGTCGAGAGATGTTCCGTCATAGTTGAAGCTCGCCAGATAGGACCACTTTCGTGTGGGGGAGGCTTCCAAAGTCGCCAACGCCTGCTCGTTCTTGGACAACACCAAGGAGTCGTCAAGCAAAGCAGACGTGATGAGCAGATACTTGAACTTCTCCCAGAACTCGCCACTGGTGCGGTGCAACGACAAGTAGTGCGCCATGTAGCGGGCAAAGTTGTCGGTGGTGGGCGGCAACGGTAGCACCACTGGCTGCGCGGGGCGATTCTCGTGGCGAAAGTGGCTCGAGGAAGACACCGTCGACATCTCCTCGATGCCCCAGTCGCTCACAGCCACTCCTTGTTTGGAGAGGTAGTTGGTGAGTGGGTTCATGAGAAGAGAGTTCAATTCACAAAAAGTTCACAAGACAAACAAACAAAAGATTATCAACAAAACAAAACACAACAAAACAACACTCAACAGTCAAAACACTCAACAGTCAAAACACTCAACAGTCAAAACAATTGATTCACTGTTGATGTACAGACTGTTGTTACTGTGAGTGCTGGCAACAGAGTGATGTGATGTTTTACTGGCACTGTTAGTGTGCTGATGTGTTTGTTCTGTTCGTCAGTTACTGTTTAGTTACTGTTTAGATTCAGTTTTTCAGTTACAGTTTTTCAGTGCTGTTGTTACTGTCACTGTACTGACTCTACTGTCACTGTACTGACTCTACTGTCATTGTCACTATACTGACTAAACTATCATTTTCACTATACTGACTAACCTGTTACTGTAGTTACTGTTACTGTCACTATAAACGGTTACTATTCTTTAATACTTTTTTTCAGTTGTATTGTTCTGTTACTGTACTGACTGTTGAATTGTTCTGTTACTGTACTGACTGTTGTATTGTATCGTATTGTATTGTTACTGTTATTGTTCATCTGTTACTGTAACTGTTCTTCTTTAGCTACAGTTTTTCAGTTGTTACTGTTCTTCAGTTGTATTGTTCTGTGGTTACTGCTACTATTACTATTACTGTTGTTACTGTTGCTGTTCTTCTGTTAGCGTAACTTTCTTCTGTTAGTGTTACTTTCTTCTGTTAGTGTTACTGTTCCTCTATTGTACTGTTTTGTTTCTGTTCTTTAGTTACTGTTACTGTACTTCTGTTACTGTTCTGTTTTTTAGTATTGTTCTGTTGCTTTTGCTGTTACTATACTGACTTTAACTGTTGTATTGTATTGTATTGATACTGGTACTGACTGTGACTGTTGTTCTGTTACCGTTACTGTCAATATTACTGTTGTATTGTATTGTTACTGGTACTGTTACTGTACTGATTGTTAGTGACTGCGACTGTTGTTCTGATCTTCTGTGTTCTGATCTTCTGTGTTCTGATATTGTTACTGTTGTATTGTTACTGTTACTGTTATTGTACTGACTGACTGCTCTCGCTCTATAACTCAGTTGAATCCTGTCTGTGGAATCAGGCTCAACCAGTCGCTCTCCATAAACGGAACATCAATCGCACTGTCCTTGCCTTCCTCCGTGATCATCTGTGGATCAAGAAACGTGGGATCAATGTCCCCTGAAAACGGCTGGAGTGTGCCCATGCCGTTGTTGGATGCTTGCAGTGGTCCGTGTGCGCTGGCTGGCGCGCTATTGTTTTGCTGGAGAAACTTCATCTGTTTCTGTTGCATCTGGTATTGCATCTGGAGCTGCTGTTGATGCTGGTGCGACTCAAACTCTTTATCGTCGTGGTGTGGGGGTTGTGGGGGTTGTGGAGGTTGTGATTGAGGTTGTGATTGAGGTTGTTGATGATTCTGCTGCTGCTGCTGCTGTTGCTGTTGCTGCTGATGAGTTTGTTGTTGATGATTCTGTTGCTGATGATTCTGTTGCTGATGATTTTGTTGCTGTTGTTGTTGATGGTTTTGCTGCTGCTGCTGCTGATTCATCTGATACATGGCCTGGTTTTGAGGAATGGCAGGTGACCCACGGTTAAAAGCAGGCGACCCCTGCGGCTGGCCCTGCTGCTGCTGCTGCTTCATTAAAAAATGCTTTCTTTGTAGATTGTTTTGGTTTTCCATTCGTAAGAGGTTGAGTTGGTAGTCGTTGATGGCTTCGTTATTGACTCGTTGCTGTTGCTGCTGCTGCTGTGGGTTGATGAGTAGTGGTGATTGGAGCTGTGTGCGGCCAGTGTCCTGCTGCTGCTGCAACAACTGCGCTTGCGCATGCAGCTGCAGCTGCTGGAGCTTCATCTGCTGGAGCCGAAGCTGCTGCTGGTACTGGTTCAAGTTGTTCTTCGTCTTGTCGTCCTGGATGTTCTGCGGAGGCGGCATCACGGCCGCATTGGCATTGCTGGCCGGCGGGTTGTTGTTGGGGACCATGAATCCCGGCGGTGGGCCCGGCTGGCGCTGCTGCTGGAGGAGCTGCTGCTGCTGGAGGTACTGCTGCTGCTGGCGCGGTGTCATCGACGGAAGCTGCTGATGCATGGGCTGCTGCGGCATTCCTAGCGGTAGAGGACCACCAGGACCTGGTGCCAGCATGGGCAAGCCTGGGCCTGGGCCTGGGCCAGCAGCAGGACCGGGTCCGGCGAGCGGGTGGGCCGACTCGCCGCGCAACAACACCTGGTTCAAGTTGGGGTTGATGACCGACTGTGCTGCCCACAACTTGGCCCACCACTCAAGGAGAAACGTGTCTGGAGTGGCCATCAACATGTCTGGCTCGGGGACGACGTCGGGCGACTTGGCGTTGTGGGGCACGGCGCCCGCCTCGGCAAGGAGCGCTTTTGCCGACTCGTGGTGGCCGTTCTGCTTGAGATAGTTGTAGAGATGCGCAAGGAGGAGCTCGTGCGGGTCCTTGGCAAGCACATCCGACACCACGTTGGGAGGAACGTCCATCTTGTGAGTTGCACCGAGGGGTTTGACGTTTGGTTTGTATTTGGTTTTGGGATGCGCGTATTTTGGGCGCGCGCACGACCACTTACCTCCAATATTGGTCCCAACGATAGATGTCTAACGTAAAGGAAGGCCGAGCAGCGTTTTCAGCTACAAAGCCTTCCGGGTACTCGGAATCGTCAAAGATCGGCACCATGTTGCCTAGAACGGCGTCAAGCTCATAATAAATCCCATGCAACATTATGCTGATCAAGCTAGGATGCCAACGGTATAAGTAACGGACCATGGGCACAAGCTGGTGCACAATGTATGTGGTGGCCAAGTTGTCGATGCTGTTGGGATCAATGCAGCGTGGGTTGCTTTCTACGTTGCAGCGGCATTCGTCTGCAGAAACATGGAACTTTTTGTGGAGCGTATGTGGCTCGCCCTTGTAGATCGGGTACTTACTGTAGGAATCAACTTGTTCATTGCTGGGAATGTACACCTTACGGTCGTGCCGAAGTTTGTTCAAGATGTGTTCAAACAACGTGTAGTACATCCTGCCACTTTGATCGTCATCAGAAAGGCGGTACTCATCCTTAAGCCTGTCCAACACCTTCCGGCACCCTCCACACAGGCAAGTATTCAACAAGGACTCGTAGAAGTAGGGGTTGTAGGACATATACGAGAAGAGAAAGTCGGGAAGATGGAGCAGGCGCCAGCTGTAGTGGTAGGGGTAGGTATCGAACTCATCCATCAATCCTAGGCAACTGTCCAAAGCATCCACCATGAATAGGTTGGCCCACGAGAATGTTGGTGATGAATAATTAAGCGAAAAGTGCAAGAGCCCCTTCAACAAACTATTGGTCAGTTCGCTCGGAGGCCCCACAAATATAGAATCACTCGACAGCCGGATTCAGAAACAATTCGATCTCCAAGTAGCGAAGGCTGGGAAGACCGCTATTTTCAGTTGCAAGGAGCCTAAAATTGTCGTGAAAAAAATCCGGACAGTAGTATTCGGGATAGGGGCAGTCGAGTATCATGTGCAAGTGGGTGAGGCTGGACCAGTCGATTTTGGAGTCGATGGGGCCGATATCGAGCAGATTATCCATCTGATCCTGCGGGCTATCGTCTTCATCAATCGGTTTTTCGTGGCAGTGGACCGAGAGGCTCTTGAGACGGAGCTTGGACTCTGGAGTGTCTAACTGAATGTTATTCAACACCTTAAGCCCAAGCAGGTTGGTGGTGTTGCACGTCAAGGCGGAGAGCGAGCTTAGGGGAGCGGTGGAAAAGTCGAGCGTGGGAGGTTCCGTTCCGTCAAGCATTAAAGACAAGTTGGTCAAGTTTGGTGGGACGTAGGGCTCGTAAAAGTCGGCAATGTTGGTGACACACATGTGGGAGATGGTGTTACGGATATTGGAATTGGCGATAAGACGACGAGACGAGTCCAAGTTGTCAGAAACAATGTCAAAAAAGCCCAACTCGCGTGCGTGGGCACCAAAGAAGTCTGCAATCTCTGCCTGGAGAGCTTTGGCTTCGGTATGAAGATGACGCGGTGAACGCGGTCAGGAACTGACGCAAAACCTCCATAAAACGGCGCAAGCTCGCAAGACTCAAGATCACCGTGGTGTTCAAATGGCGGTAGCCGTTGGCTTTAATGTGGGCGTGTGGCCGGCGACGGTACTGGAGTGGAAACTCGGCGCTCAAAAGCACCGTCACACTGCGGTAGAGGCGGGCAACAGCGTGCGGATAAAGCTGTGAACACGTCTGTGCAACTGCCACAGCGTCGTACTGGCTGACATGGTCTAGAATGGCGTCAATAACCTGCGGCGGAAGCGTGTGGAGTGTCATTCTGGCGGTGGTGAAACACACAACTGACGGAAATGCTGCAATTTAGGTACTGTGCTATTGGGCGGCGCACGACGGGTGCAAAATGACTAAACAAAATGTGACTCAAACTTCGAGTGACTAGTCAGATATGAACACCAATACTCATGACGTAAGACTTACTGCTCATATTGATGTTAAATTACAATTATCCAAAGATCATGCAATTTTACGACAAGTCCAGAGAATACAGTTAGTTCTGGAGTCAAGTAGTGATTTACCAAGAACGAAGGATGAGGCTTAGCGTTGATAAGCCACTGGAAGAATCTATCCCGAATCTGGAAAATCATCTGGAGATATTGTCTGATTATCAGCACGATGGGACGAAACTATGCAATACGAGGGGAGCAAAGATGCATGAGCTCAGCTGATTGACTTTATGATCGTATATTTCTGGTGCTTCTACTTTTTCTTGCACGTGATTTTTTGCAACTTCCCAATACGGAAATGTGCAGCATACATTCATATAGATCTACAATTTAGTTCCTAAGTTCTACAACTTAGTTCCCAAGTTGACATGGACAGCCTTGGCCTGCGTGTAGGTGGCCAAGCCGTACTCGCCCAACTCTCTGCCCACACCACTCATCTTGACGCCCCCAAATGGCACGTGCACGTCCGAGTCGTTGGACGAGTTGATCCAGATCTGGCCCGACTCGATGTCGGCGGCCATCTGGTGGGCCACGGTGATGTCCTTGGTGAAAATGGAGGCCCCCAAGCCGTACACAGTGTCGTTGGCCAATTCCACAGCCTCTTCGTCGGTCGAAAACTTGCCGACAGACACAACAGGCCCAAAGATTTCTTCCTTGACGATTCTCATTTCGGGCTTGACGTCGGCAAAAATGGTTGGCTTGATAAAGAAACCCTTGCTGAGCTCGCCATCGGTGTTCTTTTCGCCTCCCAATACCAAACGGGCGCCCTCCTGCTTGCCGATCTCGATATACGAAAGAATCTTGTCGTGCTGGTCCTTCGACACCTGTGGCCCCACAATGGCGTCCGCCTCAAACATGTGGCCCTGGCTGTACTCAGCCTTGACGTGAGCGGCCAATTGCGTGAGGAACGTCTCGTAGATGTCGCTGTGGACGTAGATTCTCGACGTGGCGGTACAGATCTGGCCCTGGTTGGACATGATACCGATTGCAGCCCACTTGACGGCCTGGTCCAAGTCTGCGTCCGCACGCACGAGCAATGGCGACTTGCCGCCGCACTCCAACGTCACGGCCTTCAAGTTCGAGGCCGCAAGCTTCTGCACAATCTGGCCAGTGGCCGTGGAGCCGGTGAACGCAACCTTGTCCACGTCCATGTGCTCAGCCAACGCAGCACCGACAGTGGCCCCGTAGCCCGAGAGAATGTTAACCACACCGGCAGGGAAACCGGCCTCGGTGAAGTATCTGGCAAGCACCAACAACGAAAGCGGCGTGATTTCCGACGTCTTCAACACAACAACGTTCCCTGCAGCCAAAGCAGGCGCCAACTTCCACGCAGCCATCAAAATCGGGTAGTTCCATGGGATGATCTGCCCACAGACCCCGTACGGCTCGTGCACCGTGTAGGCAAACTTGGCCGGGTTGTTCTGGATAACTTTGCCCTGCACCTTGTCTGCCCAGGCAGCGTAGTAGCGGAACACAGTGACGGCCTCCTCCACGTCTCCGGCGGCGTTGGCGTCTCTGGTTTTGCCCGAGTCCCACGCCTCGATCGAGCTGATGAGCTCGCTGTCCCGCTCGAGGAGATCAGCAAACTTGTACAACAACTCGCCCCTCTTGGTGCCCGTGACACGCTTCCAGGCCTTGAACGCCTTTCTGGCGGCAGCTACCGCAATGTCGACGTCCTCCTTGTCGCCCGCATACACGGCGCCGTTGACCTCGCCCGTGGCGGGGTTGATCGACTCCAAAGTCTTGCCCGATTGGGACTTGACAAACTCGTTGTTGATGTACAACCCGGAGGGCTGCTGGTAGCTCTTGCCGTCAGGTAAGGTGACGGGGTATTCTAAAGAAAGTGACATGTTGCTGGGCACAAGTCTGGGGCGTGCGCGTCTTTTATAGTGCGATAAGCGCAACCGCGACAATTGGCGCGGAAACGGTAATCAAGCGCAATTGCCATTGCGCGAATCCACAGCCTTTTTGGCCACAAAAAAAGGAGTTATCCTTGTTATGTACGCTGCTAGATACGCTTACGCAACGCTGGGGTGCTTGCTGTTGTGCCTGTGGCTGCACAGGTGTGGTCCGCGGTGCTTCCCAAATAGGCAATTAATTGCGAGAGCCGGATTTGTTAATTACGCAAATCTCCAACTTTTGGTCGCCATGCAGACGCACATCGCGGACGCAGACATTTTTATGACGCATCCGGATTCAGTAGTCACGTGATCGTGATGAGTAATGTAACCAAACCTGCACAATGTCCCCTATCTATCAACCTGCACACAGAAACCCCCCATATCTAAGATCTGCCATAACTCCGTCCGCCGACACCAACATGACTTTCACCTCCAAACCAGCCGACAACGAGTTCCGCAGCGATACATTTACGACCCCCACCATTGCCATGGTTGAGGCCTTGGCCACTGCCTCTGTAGGCGACGCTGTCTACAAAGAAGACGAGCTGACGGACGCGTTCGAGCAGCACGTCGCCGAGCTCGCCGGGAAGGAAGCAGGGCTCTTTTGTGTCAGCGGCACGCTCCTGAACCAGGTAGCGCTCCGCAGCCATCTTTTGCAGCCGCCGCACGCCGTGCTCTGTGACTACCGCCTGCATGTTTTCCGCAACGAGGCCGGTGGCTTGGCGACGCTCTCGCAGGCCATGGTGCAGACGGTGGAGCCGAAAAACGGCGTGCACTTGACGTTGGAGGACATCGTGAAGCACTACGTGCCTGACGACGGCGATATCCACGCCGCACCCACCAAGGTAATCTCGTTGGAGAACACTTTGCACGGCATGCTCATGCCGGTGGCCGAAATCGCACGCATCGCGGCCTTTTGCCGTGCCCACGATGTCCGGCTCCACTTGGACGGCGCCCGCTTGTGGAACGCCGTGTCCGAAACAGGAATCAGTCTCCAGGAGTACTGTCTGCACTTTGACTCGGTGTCGCTCTGCATCTCCAAGTCCTTGGGTGCGCCCGTGGGCTCTGTGTTGGTGGGAACGTCCCAGCTCATCGCCAAAGCCAACCATTTCCGTAAACAGAACGGCGGTGGCATTCGCCAGAGCGGCTTGCTTGCTGTGATGGCCGCAAAGGCCCTTGAAGAGAACTGGCCCAAGTTGAAGCAGACCCACGTCTGGGCCCGTGAAGTCGGCGATTTCTTCTCCGAAAACGGCATTGCGTTGGAACATCCCGTCCACACCAACTTTGTGTTTGTTGATATGCGTGCTAACAAGATGAATCCGCAGAAATTGCTTGCTGTTGCGGCTGAAAACGGTATAAAAACTGGAGACAGGGGCCGCTTGGCGTTCCACTACCAGCTCTCGCGGGAAAGCATTGATAAGGTCAAGGCGGTGGTGTTGCAGGTGTACCAGGACGCGTTGAAGAATCCGTACGAGCTGGAGCTGAATGGTCCTAGCTATTAGTAGGGGTTGATATGCGGTAGGCTTCCATGCGTCCAGTGGACGCACCCATCATGCATGAAAGACCTTCTATACGTCCATGCATGTCTTGGATCTGCATTGCATCATGCCCGAAACGTGCATGATGTTCTTTTATGCACTTAGACTATATACAGGACAATATCAACTCTTCTCCACGACATATAAACCAATAATACTTATCTGGTAGCTACTTTTTTTGATGCTTGGCGATGTCTCCCTCTACAACGTTACCATATTTACAACGGAGCTAACACCCCAGCTCCAAACCTTTCTTGATGACGACTTCAACTACGAAACCACGCTTCGCTTATTGGACGATTTGGCCGACCAGCAACGCGTGCTGCAGATCAAAGACAAAGCTTTGCAGAGGAAAACGCTTGTGAATAAGCTTTTTTTGCGGTTTGTCATGAACTACGCATGTCACAAGGTTTCAGGAACGCCGATGCAACCGTGGAACAAGCCGCAGTTCAGATACAACCAATGGGGCAAGCCGCTAATTGCAATCAACGGCACTGATTTTCAGTTCAATGCATCGACATCGAATTGTGTTCTTGCTGTTGGAGTTGCTGGAACGGCATCAAACACGCCAATTGGGATTGATCTTTCCCATTCTGAGCAGCGCATTGAAGCAGCAACGGTTCTTGAGGAGTTTTCGCCGATGTTTTCCGAGTCTGAACGGACACAATTGGCGGCGATGGCTGGAGATGCGCAATACTTGGGCTTCAATCATTTGTGGACATTAAAAGAAGCATACACGAAGTACTTGGGAACGGGATTGAACATTGATCTTGCGCTGGTAGCGTTTGGGCTTGGGAAATTGGCAAAGGAAGTGCCAACAACGGAACCTGTGCCGTTTTCGACCAAAATTAAGTTCAATTGGTGCAGCAATACGATTTCCTCAACAGAAAACGCCGTAAAGGATCTCAGCTGCCGTTCGTGTATTTATAAACACGAAAAGGACCGGCTTCCGGTGGTTCTTTCGGTGATCAGCAAGCATTCTACGCCCATTGAGGTGGTCCGGCTTGATTTTACGGCAATTCTAGACGATTCGAACAGAAGTGGATATGCTCAGCCAGTTTCTACGTAAACACATTCATTTTATACTTACAACAAGTATGAACCAAGAGCAAGAACAAGAGCACCGGCTCCGTATCCAGCCACGTCAGCTCCGCCGCTAGAAGAACCCGAAGCTGAACTGCTACGGGAACCAGAAGACGATGCTGAGGAGTCTAACGAGCCGGAGTTGCCTGCAGAGGAAGAGCCAGATGCTCTAGAGCCACCAGCAGAGCTTGAAGCAGACCCTGAGCCAGTGGCTGAAGAGCCAGAAGCACCTGCAGAGCCGCTTCTAGAAGCTCCAGAGGATGCGCTTCCGGAATTTGCGGAAGCAGAACCAGCACCTGCAGAAGAAACAGCAGGAACGGCAGCAGAAGAAGCTCCAGACGCAGCAGAAGCACCTGCAGAAGTAGCAGCGCCTGCAACGGAAGCACCTGCAGAAGTAGCAGCGCCTGCAACGGAAGCACCTGCAGAAGTAGCAGCGCCTGCAACCGAAGAGGCACCACTTGCAGCCGTTGAAGCAGCGCCTGCAGCACCAGAAACAGCTGTATTGGCAGCACCTCCAACAGCACTGCCAGCACTGCCAGCAGCAGCAACAGGAGGAGGAGCAGAACCGGAACCATCAGAACCAGAACCAGCACCAGAACCAGAACCAGTAGCAGCAGGTGCAGCCGATGAATCGGCTCTCTTCATATTAAGCACATTGCCGTGGACAGCAGCAGCAGCAGAAAGTAAAATAGTCAAGTTGGTGATCTTCATAGTAGTAGCAATAATTAATGGTTCAAAAAACTTCTACAGCTCGCCCTATTTATACCACAAGCGTTGGGAGCATCCGCCTACGCTCACACAAAGGCCATACTGCTCCACCGCGTCTGTAGGCTGTGCTTTAGTTGATGTTGACGTGCCACAAGATCGCGTTGCGAGCCCGCGCAACGGTTGCTTGCTTCCTAATCGGGAAGGCGCATACCGGTACCTTAAACAGTGTTGGGAGCACAGTCGAGCTGAAACCGTACAGCCCCGGAACCCCAGCGAATCACAAAGCAGCAGAGCAGGTGGTGACGACAGCGAGTGGGTGAGAAAGTAGACACAATAGAAACAATAGCGGGCTCCACAAGCAACGAATAAGGGGCAATAGCATCAGCAAATTAGCAGCAACTAACAAGAGATGTAGTATGCAACACGGCGCCACATTCTTCCAGTACTGCGTTTCTGGCCCTGGATTCTCGGCTATAACCTTCCTACTGCCTATATGTTTTCTCGCTCCTTTAATTCTTGTTAGAAACATTGGCCATTGCAAGTCTACGATAATAAGAGCATTCTAGTCTCCAGAGTTGCTCTAATATGTTTCAATTAGCTCAAGTCGACTTATGTTTTAACTGTTTCATTTTCAGCCTTTTTGTCTCATTAGTCGATAGCTTACTCGTCTACGATTCCTTGTGGGTTGCACTCTCTAGGTAGCTTTGACTTGTGACACAAAGAGTCAATCGATATGAGCCAATTCTTTGTACTTCCAATAGCGTTCGACTTTAATTATGGGCCCGAGAATTACAATCAGCTTTCTACTCTTGATTATACTTCTTTTATTTCCTTTCTGATGTTCTGTTTATCTATTTGTCTTGATGGTAATAACAGTGGCTGGTCATAGGAAAATTATGTTCCGCAGCTTATAATCAGATTTGATCTCCAAAACCTACAGGGTAACAAGCGAGTGGACAACTTTCGGCACTAAAAGAGTTCTTCATGACCATACTAAAATGACCAAATTGATCTCTTCCTCTTTCTGTTGCAATTGGACTACTTGTTCTTTTCTTCTGGCTATTCCTCCCTCCCATCAACCTCATTCCAATTACTCTAATTCTTAATCTTCACGCGACCGATCTTTAAATTTTCACTCTCCACAACCAACTCATTCGTGTACCACATTTAATGGAAAAACACGCCAAGTACTTCAATCTCTGTCTTCTGGCACTTCCCAGTAAGCTCCAAGCAGAAGACTCCAACCAGTTGGCGCTCGTTTACTTCTGTCTCCAGGGACTTGGTCTTCTTCGGCACAAACTCCATTTCGACGCACAAACCATCTATTCCAACTATATCATCAACACAGAAACCTACACAGCATTCAGAGCAACAAGCCACTTCCGCCACGCGTCCAGCTACGACCTTCCCAATTTGCTGGCGACATTTTTCGGCCTCGCCAACTTGTTAGCGTTGCACAGCGATTTTTCACGCGTGTTGGACCGCCACAGGATCATGGCGTTCGTCCAGCAGTGCCAGATTGCGTCAGGACCCGACCGTGGGTCGTTTGTGCTGACAATAACGCCGTTTCTGGGCGTGGAACAGTACGGCGAAACCGATTTGCGCCTCTGCTACATTGCAGCTTGTATACGGCGTATTTTGCGCTACGACGAGCTTCCCGGCGCTGAACGGCGCCACGATATCGATGTTGACGCTCTTGCAGCATTTGTGAGGTCGAGAATCAACTACAACGGCGGCATGAGCTCGCGCAGGTGCGATGAGAGCCATTTGGGCTTGACTTTCTGCGGAATAGCGTGTCTTTCGCTCTTGGGCGCCGAAATTGAGCCCCAAACAGCAGAAAACATGGTCGATTGGTTGGTTCATCGCCAGGTCCATTACCCCGAAGCGTTGTACCGCGAGCCATACGAATACTACGACGCAGAAAATGATACGGGTGGATTTAATGGTCGTGAAAATAAGTTCAGCGATACGTGCTACTCGTGGTGGTGCAGTGCCAGTCTTGCGCTCATGGGCCGCGGTGATGCTATTCACACTGAGGCAGCACGTCTGTATTTGGTTGAAGGCACGCAGAACGTGTTGATGGGCGGGTTTTCGAAGGATGGCGACGCGAGACCGGATCCTTTCCATACGTTTTTGGCGTTGGCTTCGTTGTCGCTCTGGGGCGAGAAGGAGATGGACAAGATTGATCCAGCGTTGGTTCTCACGAGTGATCTGGTGGCGTTTATGATGGAGATGGACTGGGGAGTATGAACTACGAGCGAAGCGAATATCTTGAATCAACACAGCTACAATTCAAGTTCATTCAACAATTCTGGAACGGAGCATCAAAGCTGAAAACTTCTGGCAATTCAAGCATCTAGAACCGATTGGCGAAGTGGTGAGGTTGTATGACATAACTGAGGCAAAATAGGATCATTAAAGTGAACTCTATAGAACAATAATAGAATAAACTAAAAAAGATACTTGGTATTTAGTTCAAGTCGTCTTCAGTAAACCACTCAATTTGCCGTAGCTACAACAGCATGGGTTCCCATTGGTTTCAACAACTGACCCTCACCCCCATACTCAGCAACACGACGCTCAATCTCTGCTTTGAACAGTTCCAATTGCTGCTCGCTCAAATTCGTCACAAACGATCTCGTCTTCCAGTACTCGTACACTTCACTGGCAGCGATGGGCTTGTCATATAAAAGGAACAACTCGTTATCACTGCCCAGGAACAAGTCACTTCCATTGATAACATCTCTCCATAATCCCTTGCGGTACTGTGGCACTGTATCGTCATACTCGTAGACGTATTCACATACCTTCATTGACCACGGTTCGTGGGCAAAATATTCGTCAAATACACGTCTTGCTGGCTGGCTCAAATCAAGATCATCAAAGTATGTGCTGTCACCGTTGATATAAGCAACGTTTCCCTGTGCCTCTTGTGCCACTGTTGGATAATCAAAGTTCCAGATCAACCCCAATGTGCCGTTGGGCTTCAAAACACGATGGATCTCGCTCAAACTCTCGTTATCAGCAAACCAATGGAAGCCCTGCGCAATTATCACCAGATCAACAGAGTTATCGGCAGCAGGAAGCTTGTAAGACGATTCGTTGTGTATCTGCTTGAGTTCAGGGAAGTTTTGTCTGAAAGTTTCCAACATTCCCGCCGACGGATCGACAATGATCAAGTGGTCAGAGTTCCAGCCGTTATCCACAAGATTGCGGGTGAACTTACCGGTTCCAACAGCCAATTCCAAGATGGTCTTGTTGGTGTGGAACTTGTACTCGTTGCTGGTGGACTTTTCGGCGAGCCCGAGCTTGATAAGGAACGGATCCACGATGGCTTTGCCGAACGACGGGCGGAACGTATCATAATCCTTGTGGTTTGCGTTAAATGAGCCCACAGCAGTGGCATGGGCCGACCTTGAAGCGTAACGAACGGACTGTGACATGAAACGGGGGACTTGGAACATGGGTAAAGGGTGGGGTATAAATATGTTGTAATTATCGGAGAAAACTCGGAGAAAAATCGGAGAATAATCGGAGAATAATCGGAGACGGTGCGGATGTTTCTGCATTCACTACAAGTGGTCCAACTGGAAGAAAGGGAGGAGTTGGGTTGACGATGAGCCGACTAGATGGAACAGAACAAGATGTTTACTTGTATTCTGATTGTGGGGTGATACTTAAAAAAAATTAATGGGTGCAAATGGCATGGTTGAGTGAGGAAAGGAGTGATGAGAATTGAGTGTGGTTGAGAGATGAAAAGAATGAAGGTAGAGGAATATGATGGTTGGACAGTGATGTGTGAGTAAAGAGAAGAAAGCTGGAGAAATTGTACAATAAAATGTGAGATGAAATTATGAAATAAAGGAGTAGAAAAATGTTATGCGAAGAGCTGAAGGAGATGCGGAAAGCATGAAATTAATGGTAAAGAACGATCAAGAATTATCAAGAATATAAGAGAAAGATTAAGGATGATCAAGAATGTTCAAGAATTATCAGAATGACACGTAAAAGATGAAAAAAAGGATGAAAAGAATTAAATATAAGATTTATGTAACAACAATATAAACTTCCATAAAAAGCTCTACCTCATTAATACAAATTCATCAGCAAAGCTGATTATAAAATGTAACAAAATTGTAAGTCCTGCTCTCGAATAAGATGACACCCATTTTGGCACAATTCTTCACTTTTACGGCATTTTTCTGCCTCTTCCCCATACACTTTTCAGGCCGTTTTTGACCATTTTTGTTACTAATTCTTCAACACTTCCACCACTACACCAACTCCTAAACAACAGCAATATCAACTACTAGATTGCCATCACCACCACAACTTCCAATTGAAACAATTAAGCTTCAAATCTCACCTATTTCCATTTAGGGCCAAGCTGCTGTTTGTCGCAGCGCTCGCTCACTTTTCGCAGCTCAATTATCATACCGTCCGCCACCACTTGTCCACCAACTCCATGTCCCACAGCCCCGCTACCGGCGCCAAAACACCGTCTGTGCTGTCTACAGCCGGCCCCCAGGCCGGTTCCGGCGTCCATCTACTTGCTGGAGCCATCGCTGGCCTCGTTTCGGCCTTTACACTCCAGCCTCTCGACCTCCTCAAGACTCGCCTCCAGCAACAACAAACGGCCTCCAGCACCGAGATCCGCACCTCCATTGGTCAGGAACTCCGCAAACTCTCCCAGATAAAGGATCTCTGGCGCGGGGTCTTGCCCTCAACCCTCCGCACATCCGTGGGCGCCGGTCTCTACTTCACCATCTTGTCCAAAACAAGAACGTATATCGCCACCTACAACAACCAAACTGCGCACGCAGGGCCCACATCGGTGTTGCCCAAGCTCTCTGCTGCCCAGAACTTGGCCACGGGCTTTGTGGTGCGTGCCTTGGTCGGCATTGTTACCATGCCCATCACCGTTATCAAAACGCGCTTCGAATCCAACTTGTACAACTACAATTCCTTGTACGACAGCATTGACGGCATCTACCGCACACACCCTGGCCAGCCTGGGTCTCTCCACAACTTCTTTAAGGGCTCGCTTGCTACTCTCGCCCGTGACTGTCCTTACGCCGGGCTCTACGTGCTCTTCTATGAGTCGTTTAAAAACGACGTCGTGCCGGCCCTCGTGCCGTCCTCGCTCCTTCCAGCACCAGAATACCACGCCTCGGTGGTCAACTCGGCCTCGGCCGTCCTAGCAGCTTCGGTAGCCACCACCATCACCGCTCCGTTCGACGCTATCAAGACCCGGCTCCAGCTCACGCGAGAAACGTCCATCCTCGCCACGACCCGCACGCTTCTTGCGGAAAAAGGCGGGTTCCACAACTTGTTCCGGGGCCTCTCCCTCCGTCTAGGACGTAAGGGATTGAGCGCAGGCATCTCGTGGTGTATATACGAAGAGTTGATCAAGGCCAATAACCTCGCCAAATGGTTGGCCTGATTTTTCAGTTCCTGTAGATAGATAATTTTATATGTACTCCTTATTTGTATACACTCCTAAAATCTTTCCCCAATTCAATCTCCGCATTTATCCTCGGTACCAACTCCATCACCACCGCCACATGAACGACGAGCTTATTTCGAGTGCCGTATCGTTTCTACGGGACCCCAATGTTGCCAATGCAGCGTTGGCCAAGAAGGTCGAGTTTTTGGAATCAAAAGGGCTCAACCAGAGCGAAATCGAGGAAGCTTTGAAGCGTGCCAATGAACATGCACCAACAGCAGCAAGTCCTGGTCCTGGCACGGCAGCAGCAACCACAACGCCAGCCTTGGCTCCATCTGTTCTGAACTTACCACCGATTGATTACTACAACGCAGCACCAGCGCCTCCTGAACGCTCGTGGAAGGACTATTTCATCATGGCCACCGCCACCGCCGGCGTAACGTACGGCTTGTACCAAGTAGTGACACGATACTTGGTGCCTAACATAGTTCCTCCCTCGCAGACAGCCATAGACCAGGACAAACAGAAGATCGACGAGGAGTTCATCAAGATAGACAAGATCTTGGAGCAGATGAGCGACGACCAGGCGCAGATCAAGCAGGACAACGAGGACAAACTCAAGGAGATAGACGTGGTTATCCAGAACGTCAACGATTTTTTGGCCAAGTACAACCGCGATAAGGTCAAGTTTGACGACGACTTGCGCTTGATGAAGTTGGAGGTCGACAACTTGAGCAACAGTGTCGAGAAGAACATGGTGTTGACGCGTGAAAACATCACCGATGAGTTGAATGGAATCACAGAGGAGTTGCAGTCACTCAAACTGTTGCTCAAGGCGCGGCCCTCTGCTGCCAGTGCTTCGGAAGGACGCAAGATTGCGCCAGTCTCGTCGATTCCATCTGCCTCGGAGATTTTGAAGCGGGCCAAGGAAAAGACTGCGCCTGCAAAGGATACAGAAACTGCAAACAAGAGTGTGACGACTTCTGTTGCCGCTCCTGTGTCTGCAAATGCAGAACCGGTGAGCAATGGCGCAAAGCACACTCCAGCTTCAACTTATACGCCAGAACCAACGTCCGCAGCCAGTACTAGTACTGCAGGTCCATTTGCTGCCGGCATTCCTGCCTGGCAACTCAAGCACAAGGAAGAAGAAGAGAGGGCAGAGGCAGAGGCAGAGATTGTTGAGAAGAACATTGCCAAGGTTGGAGTTCCTTCGTGGCAGTTGAATACCAGCACCAAAGAGTCTGCTGCGTCCAACTAGCAGTTTGAGGACGATGAGTATTTATTGTTTACAGAGTAACAAGTATTACAAGAAAAAGTGATGCTGTAGATAAATTAGGCGAAGAGTTTTGATAATTTCTGTTTTTGTTAATAATTTTGACATTATGCAACATTTCCTTTTTTGGCAATAGTATTATTGGTTAAGTAAGCAATAAAACTGGCTTCAGTTTATTCAGTAAGAAAGAAGTGTCATGGATTAGAATAAGTAGGATAAAACAAGAATGAAAATAGAAAAGAAGAATAGAAATAAGAAATCACCAGGTTCGTACGTCAATCAATTGTTTGATCGTTGATTGTCAAATGTTTTTAGCTTCTGTTTTATTATTGATTCATTGCTGCGACTTTCCACACTTTCATTGCTCCATCGTTGCTTCTGCTTATTATCACTCTCCACCTTCTATCATTTAGTTTCCTATAAAAGAAGTTACCACCAACTCTAATCAGATAGACTTGAATATGTACTAATTGCACTTTAATTGATTCAAGAGTTGCACATACGATCGTAATTATCACACTAGACCAGCCATATAACCAGCCATATAACTGTATAATAACTGTAATACTTCTCGTACTGTCCTACGCCACTTAACACGACTCGATAAACAGCAATTTATAACCACACCATCAATATTCAAATCCAGTTACTTTCACCTCGCGGTGCGTTCGCTATTCCTCGCTATTTTTCTCAATTTTTCTCAATTTTTCTCAGTTTTTCGCTATTCCTCGCTATTTCCCGCCATGCCTCGCTACGCGCCTGTCTCGTCGTTCCTATCGCCGCGGTGCTGCGTGCATCACACGAAAAATTTATCGTCGACTGTTTACCACCACTCTCCATTGTTATTCACTTCTTGTTGTTTCGTTTCCGTTTGCATTTCATGAGTTATGGGCCCACCACATGCTGCTGACTCTCCTGCCACTACACACCCCAAAAGACCGTTGGACGCGGTGCCGTTTGCGGCCCAGCTCGACTTGATTGACGCGGTGCTGGCGAGGACACCCAAGAACCAACCGCACGGCAAGTACCACCACGCCCAGACGCAGCAGAACAAGTATGCGTTGGCTGCGGTGGCTGCAGCAGCCGCGGTCCAGCACCAGCAGCAGCAGTCGTACTTGTTGCAGCAGCAGCACAAGCAGAAGTTCCGCCAGCAGCAGGCCTTCCACCAGACGTCCAACCAAAACCACTACCAAAGTCCCGCCAGCCACATTCCCGCCAACCACATCCAGCTCTCCAACAATCTCTTTGACTTGGACCGGCCCTTGGCCAAACAGCACGACTTGTCGGCCAACTATCTCATGTTCAACGAGCTGACGGCATCGCTTTCGCCCAAACTCAGCGCCTCGTCGCAGCCTCACTCCAAGCTCTTCGACCCCATGCACTCGCCCATCTTGTTGCCGCCCACGAGCAGTGTTTCGTCCAACAATTCGCCGCCAAATCTCTTTATATCGACGCTGGGCTCGTCGCCGCTCTCGGGACCGCTGACCACGGCGTCGTTGATGGCCTCCAGCACCAGCACCAACGCCAACTGGAGCAGCAACACCGCCAAAAACAACTCCATCTGGGGCACGGCGCCCTCCAGCACCTCCTTGGGCAACGGCAGCCCCATGAGCTCATCCATCAACATCTGGTAGTGCGGTACTTTGTCATTATATTTGTGTTATTGTTTTGTTCTAGTAGTGGGTTCTATTTAATCGGTTGTTTTGATAATATTGTTGTTTTTGATATTGCTGTTTGTTTTCTTGCTGTACTAATCTCGGCTTACTAGTATTTATCGGTTGGTTTGGTTCATAAACGTTATTCTGTAAAGCGCGAAAAATTATCACCACTAATCTCCACCACAACTAATCACCTCCAGAACTTCCACCATCTACGATGGACATCTCGCTAAGTTCATTGGTAAAGAAGGCTGCAGCCCAGAGGACGGCCACCACTCGCTTCAACGCGCTCTTTGCGCGTCTAGACGCCCAAACGCCCGTCTCCGACGCCGAGTACTCCGCCGTGTTGTTGGAGGTGCCGCTGCTGTCATCGTACCGCGCCGACTTGGCTGTCAGTTTGGCCGTGAGCTCGCGTCTCCAATTGGTCCGTTTCTGGCGCAATTTGGCTGCAGTCCCACCGCACACACAGGCGCTTTTCCTCGCCAAGTTGACCGTCGTCGTCGCCAGAGACAAACTCGACGCCGAAACGGGCCGTGAGTTCGTCTCGCAGTTCAGACTGTACGCTTCAGCACGCTTGGATGCACAGGAACCTTTGTCCACAGAGATTGCCACCCAAATAGTGGTGCTTGCAATTGCTGTGACCAACACCAAAAACGCCCCCACCATCGCCGATTTCATCGTTTACACCTTGCAAAGGCTCAAGAAACTCAAACAGACACAGCTACTCACCTTCCTCTACACAAAGACAAAGCCTTTCCTCACACAGTCCCAAATCGACAGCTTGATCCACAACAAAGTCATCTCATCGTCTCCAACGGCATCAAAACCGGACTTGTCACCGACCCACCCCGCAACAACAGCTTCCTCCATCCACAACGCATTGCGGCCCAACGCATTGTTGCCCCAGAACCTCGACTTCTACGTAAACTCAAAGAAATTCTACTGGTTTACCCGCATCATGCGCAGATGGAAGTTCAACGACGGCCTGCTTCTCGACAATTACATCGCCAACTTTGTCCATGGCCCCGACCAAAACGGTAACTCCCGCTCCAAGAACCCATATGTGGTTGCGTTTGAGTTCATTTCTTCCGTCTTCAACGGCTTTGGAGCTGCTCTTCTCACCCACGAACCGTGCTACGTCCTTTACAACTGGAAAAACTTTATCGTCTCAACCACTCCCGTCATATTGGCCACTCTCAAGTTCTCAACAACTGGCAGTGACGAATCTCTCGAGTCAGCTGCATTGGCTGCGTTCAGTTCACTTCCCGAAACAATCGCCAAAACGTTGACCAACGTCCAAATCGGAACGGCTGCCCCGTACGATATCAGACAGCTGTTTGTGAAGGGATGCATCTCCAACAAAATCTTGTCGCTTCAGTCGTTTCAGAAGTTCTTCCCCATGGAATCCAAAACAAACCAACAGGCTCTTGTCAATGAGTTGTCGCACTACAACGCGGAGTTGAACTTGAAGCAGAAGTTTAATGAAAAACTCTTGTTTGTGAACCTGGAATTCTCGTCCTTGGAAGAGTCGGGCCTTCTTGACTTCATCAACTCATTGCCTGCAACCATTGAGTTTCTGCACAAGAAACAGTTGGAACTAAGCACAATTATCATAAGAATCATTGACGATTTGTTCAAATTCAAGGACTACGACAAGTTGAATCGGTTATTGCTCTCGATCTTCAACAATACACACGTTCTCAGTATTGTTGCCTTCAACTGCGGACCATACTTGCTTCTCGACAAGTTGATTGATTATATCGACGAGGAAAAATTCAACATCGACGACGACGAAAACTTCCAGGAACAATACTCGTACTTTGGGGTGGCATTATTGGGCATATTGGTGATAATTGAGAAGTTCCAGATCAACTTTTCGAAGATCCAGTTGAAAAACTCATACTTCATTTCCTACGTCAACGAATTCTACTATAGATTATGTGACAATCTAACCAATCAAGCTCCAACCCGCGAGGATTCCGAAAGCACTACCGTCACGACGAATTTCAACAGCTTGATGAATGATTGGATAAATGCCTTGTTTGACGATTCCAACGAGGGCTTGTCGGACGATTTAATCAAATCGATCAACATCAAGCAAATCTACAAGCTTCTCCCCATCATTTTCCAGCAAGCCATCGTTGCTACCAAGACAGGAACCATTGGTGTGCCGATCCTTACCAATGGGATTGAATACTTGTCGCAAACGTTTTTGATTCCGTGTACTGTCAGTATCATCAACTGGCTCTTGCGTGAGATTCGGGTGCAGAAGGCACTGCCAGACAGTGTTCTTGTGAGAGCATTGTATGAGATCTTCAAGTCGTGTGGGAACATTGGTGGAGACGACGGTCCACAGGACACAGCCTCGCTTATATTCAACATAGTGCTCAACATCACTGGCAGCAGTACCGTTTCCACGCTCAAGCAGTTCAAAGAGTGGGAAACCTTGGAATTCGTCAAGGATATCATCAGTTGTGTTGAACGAAAGGTAGATGGAGCCTTTCTTGAGGTTTCGACGCCGGTTGCAGCACCAAGCTCGAACATCAAGGACCTTATCAAGCAGGCACTTCTCCAGGGCCCGTTGAACCCCGAAAGCAACAGCAGCGAGAGTTCCGTGAGGTTTGGGTTTATTTTACAGATTCTAGGCGAGAGCCAGGAGCAGGTGTTGGACACGATTGTGCAAGACACGATGGTGCTACAGAAGAACCACGACGAGAACACCAAGATTCTCATTGATCTCATTTCGTACATTGTGATACTCAACTCGGTGGAAAGCACCCAGGACAAACAGTACTGGAGCAAGACGTTGGAGGCGCATCCGTCGGCACCAAGCATCCCAACGCCCTGCAAACAGGCAGGGTTGGTGCAAGCCAGCTTTGTGCTGACGGTAGACTCGCACTTTGCGAGTATTTTCAACAGCGACGACGAGACGAGCGTTGAAACGAAGCCCGAGGACGAGTTTATGATTGACGACGACGACTTGTTCAGCGAGAAGCCCAAAGCCACACCTTGTACCAGCAAGAAGCTCCAAACCTTCCGCAAACAGGCAGGTCAAGTCGGCGTGTTCTTGCGGGCCTTTGAGCAGAAGCGCTCCACAGAGTACCACCACGATGTGACGTCTGCGCAGTCCAGGGCTCTTCGCAGCTTGTCAGAGAACATTATCGACGAATTAAATGCGTTGTACGTTTAGTGTGGATCTGCGGGGTGGCAGCGATGCGATGGAACGGGCTATTGCAGGCGGTGGCTGCAACGGTCGCAGGTCCCAGTTGCCCGATTGGGAAGAAAATCTGTGGCGCGCGATCAACAATAATCGCACAATTGCAATTTTGCACCGGTGAGCAGGTATTGCACGCGGTGAGGCATCGCTACACAGCAGGGCCAGGCTTGCTGCTGCAGCGGTGCCAAAAGACATATAAGGAGGTGGAAGGACACTGTTGGGACAGAAAAGTTTTTGCATCGTCAAAATGGTCCGGTCCATCACGTCTTCGCGAACCAACGGTTCCCATGGCTACGCACCGAAACTCGGTCCCATCTCATCGAGCGAGTCCGAAGTCCGGTCGATCGATGCTCAGGGCGCTGCTGACGACGTTGAGTTGCTTGCACAGATTGGATACAAGCAGGAGTTGGAGAGACGCTACTCCACCATCCAGGTGTTTGGGATAGCGTTCAGCATCATGGGGATCCTTCCCAGCATCTCGTCGGTGATTGGAAGTGGCTTGGAGGCTGGTCCTGTGGGGTTCACTTGGGGGTGGTTTGTGAGCGGCATCTTCATCGTCAGTGCTGCGACGTCGTTGACGGTGTTGGGCTCGTCCATCCCCACCAGCGGCGGCTTGTACTACTACACGTACTACTATGCACACGAGAAAGTGGGCATTCCGTTGAGTTTTGTTATTGGATGCAGCAACTCGATAGGCATCTGTGGAGGCTTGTGTGCCATTGCGTTTGGCTTTGCGACAGAGGTGTTGTCTGCTGTGCAAATCAGCATGGGCGGAGACTTTGAAATCACCGTGTACATGCAATACGGCGTGTTTGCGGCGTGCATCATCACCAACGTCATTGTCTGCTGCTTCACTACACGCAAGATAGCCGAGTTGCAGCTAGTTTCGATCGTCACCAACTGTTTCTTGTTGGCTTTGTTCTTTATTGCTGTGCCCATTGGTGCTTCAAAGGGCACGGGCTTCAACGATGCCAAGTTCATCTTTGGCAAGCTCGAGAACTACCGCAACTGGACGCCTGGCTGGTCGTTCATGCTTTCGTGGATGCCGGCCGTGTGGTCGATCAACTCGTTTGATGCGGTGATCCACTGCTCCGAAGAGGTGAGAGACGCACAGAGATCGATCCCGTTTGGTCTTCTTGGGTCCGTGGTCACTGTGTGGCTTCTTGGCTGGCTTGTGACCATCGTCAGCAACGCCACGATCAAAAACGGCGATGTTGCTGCGTTGTTGCAGACTGCTACAGGAAACCCAATGGCGCAGATCATCTACGATGCGTTGGGCCGGAAATGGGCCGTGGCGTTCATGTCGTTGATTGCTGTTGGCCAGTACTTGATGAGCTGCTCCATCTTCATTGCTGCCTCGCGCCAAATATGGGCTTTTGCCCGAGACGACGGCTTGCCTGTGGTGTACAACTTTGTCAAGGTGGTCAACCCGCGTGTGCGTGTGCCCGTGCGTGCCACCATCTTTGCAGGAGGAATCTGTTTGGTTATCGGACTCCTTGTGTTGATAGGCGACGCAGGGTCCGGTGCGTTGTTCTCGTTGGGCGTCACGTCCATCTACATCTCGTGGTTTGCGCCCGTGTTGATGGTGTTGTTGCCCACGGGCCAGAAACGGTTCAGACCAGGCAAGTTCTACTTTGGAAAGGTGGTCACCAACGGCATCCATGTGGTGACGGTGTTGTGGATCTTTTTTGCCATTGTCATGGTGACGTTCCCGGACAACAAGGGCGTGACCAAGCAGACAATGAACTACACGGTGGTGATCAACTCTGCGGTCTGGTTGGGGTCGTTGGTGTATTACATAGTGTATGCCCACAAGGTGTACAAGGGCCCGAAGTCGAATCTCGATCTGGACGACTCGCTGCTTGACGTCCAGCAGGTGCAGCAGGAGCTGGTGGAGAAGATATAGTTTATTGATCTGAAAATTAACGGTTTGAGCCGCACACGAACGTAGTTTATTGAGCCGCACAGTAAACGTTTTTCACTTTATTAAACGTTTCTATTTCTTTTAATTTTGGGGGCAAATGATTTCTAATCAGTCACGTGTCCAGATACATCTGTGTGGCTTATCACCGCAATCGGAGACCAACAAAGACACAGCAAAGCCCCTATAGTCACATATTTTTAGGCAATTCGCACCATCGTATAACGTTGACGTAATGCCCACAGGCGAATCAGGCCGATTCTTGCTGGTTACGATAATTAATCCGGGTTTAATTTGCCACTTGAATGACGCCAAGTATCCTGCACACAGGCCATTTTTTTTGATTGATAAATGACAAAGCGAGTTGGCGATGCACAACCGGAAACAACCACACTTCCTCATGGACACGGTCTCCAGAAGCACACGGCGGGCGTTGGACTCTGTCTCGCGCACGCTTTCCAGCCAGAACGATGCGCTTGCGACGTTGTGCCGCCAGTACGAGCACGACTTGTTCTCGCAGCTCAACTTGGTGCTGTCGCTCGGCACCATGTTCCACACCGCGACGACGGGCGGCAAGTTCGTGGTCAGCGGCATCGGCAAGTCGTTCAAGATCGCCAACAAGTTGGTGGCCACGCTCAACTCGCTCTCCATCACGGCGTTTGCGCTCCATCCGTCGGAAGCGCTCCACGGCGACTTGGGCGTGGTGGGCGACAGGGACTGCGTAGTTCTCCTTACTGCCAGCGGTAACACGCCCGAGTTGCTCAACTTGCTCCCCCACATCGATCCGGACATCCCGGTCATCCTTTTGACCTGCAACAAGGAGTCCAAGTTGGCCAACCATCCGCAGGTCAACGCGCTTCTCTACGCGGGCTTGCCGTCGTATCTCAACGAAGACGCGATCCACGGCATGCCTGCGCCCACGGTCTCGGCCACGTTGTCGTTGGTGTTGGCTGACGCCGTCATTTTGGCGCTCCTGGAGATGATCGAGGAGGATTTGGCCAAGCGCAAGCGCATGTTTGCCCTCAAGCATCCAGGCGGGTCCATTGGCGCCAACTTGAGCCACTTGGCCGAAACAACCGCCTCCAAGAAGTCGTTTCTGTCCCAGGTCAGCTCCACGTCGCTCTTGCTGCTTTCCCAGATCCGAGCGACCGTGCTGGCGCAGAACAAGTCGATTGCCAGCTCCGTCACTTCGTCCGACAACGAGGACGAAAAAACACTGGAGGGAATCGAACCGCTGTCCATCTTGTCATTTGAAAAAAAGGTATCCGCCGGGATCGAACTCCAACCCTTTGGCCTGCATCTCCACGTTTCGGCCCAGCAATGGAGCGCCATTGACGAACTCCAGGTTTTGCAGTGGATAGCGCTCTACGACGTGGTTGTGCACGAACAGACGTCTGCCATTGCCACCAAGTCGCTCAAAGCGCTGTACAAACGGTGGAAGTCCGACAGAAAAGCAGGCCTTTCTGTTGAAGCCGACTGGCAGGCATTCATGCACGCCATCACGGACCAGTTGCAGCCCATGAACCCACAGGGAATAATATATTAACAAGAGACATATATACAATACTTTATGAACAGGGATTTTCCGCTTCGATCAAGGCGGTTTCGGCAACAATGATCATCTTTTCGACCGACGCAAGATGCTTTCCGTAGTTATTCTTGGACGAGATCTGCTTCAAGTACTGTCTCAACTTGACAACCAAGATCTTCTTCTCGGTGCTCTTGGCATCGAACCCTTCCACCAACTTCTGGATCACGTAGTTTGCGTACTGGTCCTTCATCATGAGGGCCAACGGCGAGTTGTCGTCAACAAGTTCCACGTCGAGATTCTCGTTTCCAAGCATCACTTCGTGCAAGATGCGTTTTCTTTGCGACACGCTGCTGTGCTTGATGCACTTTTCAATCACGTTTGACGCAAACTTGTGCTTGGAGAACGTCACCACCGACCCCAACACCACCGTCAAGATCTCCTCGCGGTCCTTGAGGTCGCCGCGCTCGAGAATGTGCTGCATCACGTAGTTACCGTACTGGTCCTGGATCAAGTAGAAGATGAAGCGGTTGAGCTCGGCCAAGATCGTGTTCTGGTCCTCGACGCTCGAGTACTCAAGAAGGCGCTGGATCACACGACACCCGTACGGATGCGTGGACAAGTGGTAGATCTGGTTGCTCAAGCTGTCCAAAACAAACGTGATGCGCTCAAACGGGATCTTTTCAATCGATTTCTGGATAACGTGGTTGCCGTTCTGGTCCTTGGCACAGACAAGAATGTGGTCGCGCAACTCGTTGATGATTTTGAGCTGGCCGCTCAAGTCTAGCTCCTCCAACGCCCGCTGGATCACACGACAGCCGTACATCTGTAGGGAGAGCTCGTAGATGTGGCCAATCATGTTGTCGAGAAGCACGTTGCGCTGGACAACGGTTCCAAACTCAAAGTACTTCTGGATCACGTAGTTTCCAAACACATCCGTCATGAGCTCGTAGGAAATGTCTCTGATTTCGTTGAAGATCATTTCCTTTTCCTCTGCGGACGCGGCGGGGAGTTTCTGCTGGATGAAGCGGGACCCGTGCTGGTCCTTGGTGAACTCCACCGCGTGCCCATAGATGTCTTTGAGGAAGTACTCCTTTCCCTTTGCGTTGGAGCGCACTTCTTCCAACAACGGCGATCTGTAGATGTGGTTCGAGCCCTTGGCGGTGTTTTTCAGCTGTTTTCTGCGCGACGCCGCCGGAGGCGTGGTTTTGTGGGGCTGGGGAGGCGCAGGAGGCGGAGGTGGCGGTGGTGGGGGCACTTCGTAGCCGTCAAGCGGCGGTGGGGACTGCTGGTAGACGTACGGGTACGGACTGAACATGAACGAGGCCGGAGGAGCGGCTGCAGCGCGGTTCAAGCCGATTCCCGGCGTGTGGACGTTGCGTTTCTCCCTGTTTTCGTCTGATTCGTCCTTTTCGTACGGCCCCATCGCGTACAACTGCGGCGGAGGCGACGCAATGATGAACGGAGGCGGACTGAGCGGCGGCATGGGGCTGAATGCCGGCGGAACAGGCACGTTGTAGGCAAAGGAGGGCGTGAAGGCCGTTGCAGTGGCCGGGTTCCAGAAGTTGTGCGTTGCTGGCGGCGGTTCCAGCACGTTCAAGTCGGCCGAGGCCTGGATCGGCGACGTGCTGTTGTAGTGGTCGATTTTGTCGCTGATTGACTGGTGTCTGGAGGTGCGGTTGAGGTTTTCGTTGAGCGAGCCGTGGGGCGAGTGGAGGAGCGGCCGCAGCTCGTTAAACGACGTTCTTCTCAGCGTCGAGTCGAGCCCCAACTTCGAAAGGCCGCTCGTGAGCTCAATTTCGCGCGTAGCGTCGGCCACCAGCAGAAACTTCTGGAGAAACAGGTCCTGCGGAGGGTGCCGGGACGCAATGCCGCCAGAAATCGACGCGGTGCCGAAGTTGATGCGGTTTTGGTCCGCCGCAGTGGCGTTGGCGTAGGCGCCGGGCCCCACGGGCGCCGTGATGGCCGAAAGCGTGCCCTTTTTGAGCCCAAACAAGCCCTCCTCGGTGCTGTCAGCCAATGAGAAGCGCCGTTCGCCCTGGAGCATCTTGGCCACGTCGGAATCAACCTGCTCCAAGACCGTGCGGTAGGGGGCGCCGTTGAGCGTGGCGCTGGCGCCGTTCGGGGACCCGTGCGTGCTGGACCAGATCGTTTCGGGCATGTGGAGATGGAAAGCGCTCAACGGTGATTGGTTCGGCGGCGAGTGTGTACCTCCAACGTCAAGTGTGGTGGTTGTGGTAAATTTTTTTGGTCACAAAGTGATAAGCGAAATGTTATGCCAAAATGTCGCAATGTCGCGCAGCGACATTTTAACCAATAATGTCGTACAAAGTAAATGTCGCACCCCGACATTTACCAATATAATTTACGTCCCAATATCACCACTCTAATATCACCCCACCACACCACCACACAATGTCGCTCTCACGTAAAGCGACAGAACGGCTTGTGAATCTCCTCTACACAACCACATCCACCGAAATTGCATCAAAAGTCCCCGCAGTCACGAAATTTCTCTACGAATCAACGCCATCGCCCACGAAATCGATCCTCGATGACCTCCAGGACAACGAATGGCGACAGAAAGCGGCAGAAACGGCACCGCAAACGGCCAACGCACGTGTCAAGACATCGCTTCTTCGCTTCTCAACACCAAACAACTACTTTTCACGGCACGAGTTCGTCAATCTTTTTCCTATAAACCGAGAACGGCAGTTTCTACTTTCGGGCCCGCAACGGCAGGGCCTCGAGTTTGAGGTGGTGAAGGGGCGTGATCCAACCACGCTACGGTTCAAAGACGCGTACTATTTGATATTTGGCAGCCACACAGACGCGTGCGTGTACTACCTCGAGACAAGGAACAAGATACTCAACGGAACAAAGGTAAAGTGGGAGTTTGTGGAGTTTGGCGAGCATTATAAGCATATGGTGACGCCATTGTTTGGCCAGCAACAGCAACAGCAACAGCAACAGCAGCTTGAAACGGCGATGGAATCGCCGCAGTTTTCATCCATTTCTCCACTCATCAACACTCCCGCACGTCTTTCTTCAGTTCTTGTCCACAACTTGCCGTACGGCCTCTCCAAACATACGCTTCCGCGTCTTTTATGGAATTACGGGCTCGTTTCCGCCTCACCGCTCGTTCACAACACCATCAACGAACAACATGCGCATTTGCTCCGGTTCCAGAACCATTCGTCCGCCCAGCGGTTCGTACGCAACTTCCACGGCAAGAAATGGACGGCCATGCAGCACCACAAGCCCGAAAAGAAGCTTTACGACGCTCTCCGCTGCGAAATCGTCGCGTAGTTATCAGAAATCAAGCACTTTCCAGCTGTACCGCAAGAGCTCCCACGTAGAATCGGTTTTCACGATGATGTAGCGTTCCCAAAGCCGCTTCTGCTTCCACACCACCACCACGCTGTCGTTTCCCAGCCACCCAAGCACCCCAGTATCGTCGCTGTTGATGCTGACGCTGCAGAAGGACCAGGTCGATTGAAAGTAGGCGATCGGCACGTGACCAAGAACATGTCCACGGTTCGAACCCGACATGCGGAAAATATGCAAGGTATTTTTATCGGACAAAACCGCCAACTTGGAATCGTCCGGCAGAAACCGGAGCGCGGTGATGGTCGCCGGTTCGATTCCGCGGCGAAACTCGTGCACCAACGCCGCATCGTTTATGGTATGGACACGCACAATCGTTCCCGTTTCGGAAGCCGAGGCGACCAAGGTTCCGGCGCCGTTGAGGGCAATGCACTGGATTTTGGCCCTGTGTGCCTTGATGAGGCCCATGGTGCTGCGTTCCGGGCCCAGGGACACATCCACGACGTGAATCTGACCAATCAGACGCGCGGGAAACGCAAGAACCTTAGCGTGCGCCGAGAGTTCGGCAAGGCCACCGTTTTCGCCGGTTTCATAAGCAGCAACCTGTGCTGGAGGCGTCGTAAAGCCATAGACAAGCACCTGTTGGCGAAGAACAACCACAATGCGCGTGCGTGAAAGAAGCACGTTGAGCACAGCCTCGTCAAAGTCCAACGAAAGCAGCTGTTTGCGCTTGAGATCGTCCCAAATCACCACTTTGTGGGCAGAAAACTTGGGCTGGCCGCCGCCGCCAACCAACGCCACGTAGTTTGTGCGGTGGAGCATCGTGACTCGCCCAATTCCGCCAGAAAACACCCGTTTGACCCGGAGATCAACCGGATTGCTGTTGTACACCACAAATCCGTGGTTGTGGCCAATGGCGAAACAGCCGTCGTCCTGGTTGAAACTGACGCCAAGAACGCCGGTTCCGGCACCGCTAACGGCACCGGTTCCGGCCTGCGCCGTGTATGTGTTCATTTTCGCCGTCTGTTGTGTCTAGCTCCTGGTTGTGAGTTTGTTTTGGTTGGTGCGAATTGGGGAGATCAAAACCGCAGTAGAAAAGAAAAATAGATTAAAGATCAAAACCGCAGTAATAAGGAACAAAAGCATAGCCAGTCACGATAAATTGACAGTAATGATTGAAAAGTTGTAGATGTCGTAGAATCGGTGACTGTTGGGGATTGGAGTCTCAACTTCCGAAGGAGCAGTGGCACTAAAACAGTAGAACAGTCAGGATCAACTAACCAACGAGTCTAACTGCTCAAGTGACGATTGTAGTCAAATTTGCAGCCTAAAACCACAGTAATTAAAGCATTATTGAGATAGCAAATCAGTAGAATTGGAGATAGCATTCATGTGGAGCGAGCAGTGAAGAACGGACTGTAGTTGGTCAATCACTTTCGATGTCCATTCCTTCATCCGCACCCTCTTCGCTTGAGTCTGCACTGTACATCCACCTGTGCGATGTGTGCTTCTTTCCCTTCTGGGGCGTGCTCAAATATTCACTGTTGGTGTTCGCCTCCAACGCCCGCTTCAACAAGTCAGACGCTACCGGGTCTGCTGGAGCCACAGCCAACGCATCGTGCAACACGTCAATCGCACGGAACGCGTTGCCCAACTTCAAGTAGATCAAACCCATCGCAGCCAACACGTTGGCATCGTTTCTGTTGCTGATCTTCAACACCTGCTGGAAGCAGTCCAACGCCTTGTACGGCTGGCCTCCACGGCGAAACACATGGCCCAAGTTGGCGTGGATCGAGATCCACGTCTTGGAGTCGGCATTCAAGTACTTGGCCGCACCCAACGCTTCCTGGAAGAAGGCCTCAGCCTTGGAGAGGTTGTTCTTGTGGAAGTTGATGACCCCAAGCTCGTTCAACGACAACGGGTCCGCGCTGCAGATCTGGTACGACGCCATCAAGTACTCTTCCGCAAGACTGAGGTTGTTCATCTGGAGATGCTGCATGCCTAAGAACAAGTTGGGGAGGTGTGTTCCTGGAAAGAGACGCGCCGCAAACGCATACGCACTGATGGCCTGTTCGTGCTCACCTTCTGCTGCAAACGTGTGGGCAAAGCCAATCCACGCCTGGCCAAAGTTGGGGCTCAACAACGTCGCTTTGCTAAAGAACTTGCGTGCTTCGATGACCTTGTTGATCGACAAGTAGTAGATCCCAATCGCTAGCCATGTCATGGGACTCGACGGATGGTTCTCTGCCAACTGGTGTGCTTTCAAGAACAACTTGTTCTTCCCCCCAAGCTCGTGCAAACAGCTCAAGTAGTTGGGAATCACGCTGAAGTTGAAGCGGTCCATTGCGAGAATCCGCTCACAGACGGCAAGACACTCGTCAAAGTTGCACTGCACGTAGAGATAATCGGCCCTGCTGAGCAAAATGTCGCTGTTGGTGCCCAAATCGTACTCCTCCTTCAAGAGATGCTCGGCCTCGTGGAACTTGGCCACATTGAGGTACTTGCTCAAGCGTGAGGTGTACAACAAACGCACCAACTCGTCGTTATCGTCGGCATCACGGTAGTTGAGCGTCTTGACAAAGTCCCACTCTTCAGCAGGCGTCATCAAGTTGTTGTTGATCAACTCGCTGAAGGCCTCAAAACACTTGACATCCACCATCACCGCCTCCTTGTACGCGTCCTTGGCCTTTTCAAAGTTGTTCTGGTTGGCGTAAATGACGCCACGGAGATAACACATCGATGCTTCAAGCTTGATCCCGCCGTCCGAGTGTCCCACCAGCTCGCCTTGCCTAAAGGGGTTTGTCTCGCCCACAAGATCGAGCGCCTCGTCCCACTGCTCGAGCTTCACCAAACAAAACGCTGCCAAATAGCGACAACTGACGGCCTTCTCAAACTGCGGCCTGCTCGTGAGCAACAGCTTCGCCCTCAAGTAGTTGCCCCTCAACACATGCGTCTGTGCCAACCAGAACGCGTCGTTGGCGTCGCCGCTCATCGCCAACACTTTGTCGCCAATGAACTCCGCCGTCGCGTGCTGGTGCTGCATCAAAGCATCATGGCGCCAGAGACGGAGCTTCTCAACCTGCGAAATGGGCTCGACACTCGGTTCTGCCGTCGGTGGCTCGTGGCGGCTGAAAAACAGCAGCGTGTGGTTGGTCGCTGGTGAGTCGAAAAGCGTCGTTGTTGCGGGGTTTGGCGGCGTCACAAAAAGCTCAGCACGTCGACTGCCCACGTGTGGTGAGATGTAGAGTGTGGAATTGTGCTGTGTGGGTGTTTTATGCTGCGCCATTCGGTCCAAACGTGTTATTTGTGGGGGAACTGTTGTGTGATTTGAACATCGTTGATATTAAAAAGAGCTATATGCAGGGTTGAAAATAGATTATATGCAGGTTGTGAACATCACCTTGTTAAAACGGTGTTTATTGGACAGAAAAAGTTTTAAAAACTTATCAAATAAAAATTTAGAATGCTTGAAAGCATCAAGAGTTTATTAAAGTAAAGGTTTTTTAGGTTTTTTTGAGGTTTTTTGACACTTTCGGTCGACTGAAGAAGAGGGTTATATGCAGGCAATGGTTTATATTGTTTTATAAACAGGTTTTGGTAAACAACTTACATGCAGGACACGAGCATCAGCAAATTAAGCACCACGAAAACGGCACGGAATCGCCCAGAAACAGATCAATTAATTTTCTAATAAATAAACGCATTGATAATGCTCAATTAAAGTTAGTTTTTACTTGTTTTATTTAATTTCGTTTGGCGTTTCATCAACTGATGTTAGTAACCTGCATATAAACTGTACTACATTTACAACATCCTGCACACAACCCTCATCTCTTAAATCAAAAAAATACCAAACCTCATCACCAACATGGCTACCACCAGCAAACCCTCCACCAAAAGCGTCAAGTCTGCGCTCAAGTCGTCATCCAAGTCGATTGAGGTTGCGGCAGCGCCACGCAATGTGCAGTTCCGCGTTTTTGTTGGTTCCTACGAGCACAATCTCCTCTGTCTCTCGGTGATTTTGGACCCCACCGGAGCCAAAACGCCGCTTTTCCAGCCGATTTTCCACTTCCAGGCACACACGCTTTCGATCAGAGCGATGGACCTTGCCAAGCGCTACCTTGTGACGGGCTCGAACGACGAACATATCCGGATCTACGACTTGCAGAAGCGGAAAGAGTTGGGCACGTTGTTGTCGCACCAGGGAACGGTGACGACGCTTCGGTTTCTGAACGAAAAGGCCACCAATGCCGCCGAAAAGTCGGGCAAGTGGTTGCTCTCGGGCTCGGAGGACGGCAAGATCATCATCTGGCGCACAAAGGACTGGGAGCCGTTTGGCACCTTGAAGGGCCACCAGGGCCAGGTCAACGACGTCGACATCCATCCGTCGGGAAGAGTGGCTGTTCTGGTCTCGCAGGACCAAACGGTGCGGTTGTGGAACCTCATGACGGCCAAGAAGGCTGCGGTGTTGAAGATCCGGGGCAAGGACCACTTGGGGCAGAGCGGCGACTTTGTGCGCTGGATGGGCGACGGAAAGTACTTCATTGTGGGCTTGATGAGCCAGTTGTTGGTGTACAGCACTGAGGATGCCAAGATAGTCAAGAAGTTCAAGTTTGGCTCGCCGTTGATGGCTGTTCAGGTGGTGCAGTTGGAGGGAAAGGAGTGGTTGGTGACGGGCCACGGCAACGGCACGATTGAGGTACACGACTTTGGGGCCGTTGTTGCGAGCGAAGCAGACGTTTTGCAGCCTGAGTACACGTTGCAAGGCCACACGAACCGGATCAAGGGCCTCACGTACATCAACCACCCGGAGGAAACCGGCGGCGTTCCGTACGTGATTTCTGTTTCTTCAGACGGAAAGATTGTTGTGTGGAACATTTCTGGCGATGTGCGGGACCAGGTTGCAGTGTACGACACGGGCGAACGGTTGAACTGTGTAGCAGCCTCGTTGGAAACGGTGGAAAAGGTCAGCACCATGAAGAGACGGTACGATACGCTTGAAGAGAGCGAGTCGGAGTACGAAACAGACGGCGAGGAGATCAAGAAGATCATGATGCCCAAGAAGAAGAACAAGAACAAGAAAAAGGTTTCTGTTACGTTGGAATAATCATTTACATCTTAATGTATACTATCATCTTATACTATAATCATCTTTTATACATTAATCTTAATGTATACTAATCATCTTACTATTATCTTAATGTATACTAATCATCTTACTATTATCTAATCCAATCTCGCAACGTGCTTGTCAAACAACAGCTTTGCTCTTGTCCAGACCGGAGCGGTGTCTCTTTGCGGCAACTGCAACAACGACGGCAACAAGTCTCTCGAGAAGAACTCGGAGGCTTCTCTGGGCAACAACGACGGCAAGTGGTCGATGGAACACACCAGCAACTTGGGCCCTGCGCTTGTTTCAACCTCCACCGTGGGGTCACTGAACACCGTGGCGATGCTGTACACGGGAATGGGGTTGTGTGGGTTCGTGGTGTCGGCAGAAACATCCACAATCGTTCTCAACTTTCTCTCTGGGCTGTTCAACGTTTCCGGGCTGACAAACGGCGGAATTGGCTGCGACAAGTAGATGCAGTTGACAAAGATGTCGCTCTGGACGATTTCCTGGAATGGCCCGCCCACCGCCGTCTCCTTCATGTCCCACTTGGTCAAGTTTTCCTCCGGAATGCCCACCTTTCTGAAAAAGTCAAGTGCGCCCGAGCCACATCTGCCCAACGCACCAATCACCAACGCCGTGGGGTACTTTCCGCCGTTCTTTTCCACAGCCACAGCCAAGTCCTTCTTGATGTCCGCAATCAACGCCTCTTCATTCGGATACGGACTGACGCCCGGCAAGTTCTCCGCATCGGAGTGTGTCTGCTTGAACGCCCAGTCCGCAACACCAATCGCAGCACCAGCAAAGCCCGCGTAGAAGCCAAACGCCGCCACTCTTCTGCCCTGCTCGTTCTCCAAGAACTCCAAGTCGTACAAGGTTCCTTTGCCAGCAGGGAACCGGCGCAAAACGTCCTGCCAGCCGCCCTGGTCCTTGTAGCAGTGCGCAAACTGGATGTGTTCGTGCACCAACGGGAACGTTTCCGTCTCTGGCAACTCCTTCAACCCAAAAATGATCCTGTCACTCGGAGCAGACTTCCACGAGCCTTCCGGCACGATGGTGGCGCCCACTTTGGCATATTCGTCGGCGCTGAAAATCGACTGTGTGCTTTCTTCAACGTAGATTTGGAACCCGGCGTCAAGCAATGCTTTGGTGGTCGTGGGCGTTAATGCGGCACGGGCCTCGGCTGGCTTGCTTTCGGCCCTCAAATGTAAGATAACTGGTGCAGACATGGTGGTTTGTTGGGTGGAAACGTCGGCGAATACGGTGCTTTTTATATCCCCGGCCACGCGCCGCCCAATCGGGCAATTTTGCCGCGACAATAGCGATGACTCTTATCACGCGACTGCGTGCGTGCGGCGCGCCGCCGTATCGCAGCACTGAGTCATTTGCAGCCAACCACTATATGCAGGTGGCACCCAGTCCCATCATGCATGGAAGCATGCAAGATTCGGACAAAAAATGGTTGCAGATCTTGGAAAACGTTTATGCAGCATGCACCTTTACCAAAAGCGAAGAAATCTGGAAACCCCTGCTTACGGGATTTTTCTTCCCTTCCCCTTCCCGAGTATATAACCTAAACAAAAAGTTCCACTACTTACAACAGCTTCACGTATTCCAACACTGCTTGCTGCATCTGTGGCTTTGCTGCTGCCCAATCATCGCTATCAACAAACAGGGCACCATACACCTTGAACCACTTCTTGATGGCGGCGATTTCGTGTTCATCGCTCACAGTGGCCGTCTCCGCAGCCTTTTCCAACACCAACGTGGCAAAGTTGCGGTCGTTATCGAAAAGATTGGCTACGACAAGCGCTTCGGTCAACATGCCAGCTGGAGAGCGGTGTTGCTCATCCAATTTCTTTGAGACGCTGGCGATATGGTCGTTGTACCACTTCAATGCGGCTTCTGCATCAAATGCAGCCTGTGCCACCATCAAGAGCTGCAACACGCGGACAGTCATTGGCGTCGGCACCAATGTCGCGGCGATCTGGTAGAAAACGGCATTGTTCTGCGCTATGGCCTGGTAACAGAACACCTTGAGCATGGCCGTTTGTACGTGTTCAATGCCGACTTTCAGTTTTGTCTGATAGCTGTGGAAGCGTTCCAATGCTGCGTCGATGTTGGCGTCGTCGATACCGAGCGATGTGATGAGGGTTTCGCGGAGGGAGAGCGCTGTTGCGGGAATGTCTATATCGTTTTCGGTAATGTGCGCAATAATGTCGCGCTTCAATTGCACGTGATTATTTTGCGCTCCCAAAAGGCGCAATGCTTTCTCAAATTGCGCTGCACTAAGAAGCTCTGGCAGTTTACTCAAGACACAACGAATAGCCGTCAAGAAAATAACACTGTCTTCGTCAACAAGAAGCTCACACGCCTGTTCCGGTGCCATTTGACCAATCACCTTTGCCAAAAGCGCCGTTTCGCCATCGCGGGCCAACTTCGCCACAACCAAACAGATTTCTGCAGCGTACTCGCCACGCTTTGGCCATACGTATGCCTCCAAAAAGGATTCGAGCCGCACCAACGCATCTGCTTCCAATGGCTCGGACTCACCTGCCACTTTAGTGAGAACCGCACGCACCAACGTTGGTCCGACCTCGACTTTTCGCTCGTACTTGCCGAACAAGTCCCATGTCGTGTAGACTCGTCCGGGGTTAACGGCGATAAAACGTGCAAGCACCGCTGGCAGCGAAATGTCGCCGGCCTTGAAGAAGACGGAAAAGTCCGGAATGAGCGTCTCCACAAGCTGCGGCATGTTGGGGTTGGCAGAGCTTGCGATGGCATTGACCAACGCCACGCGTCCAGCGTCGTCGTGCAATGCGCTGTGCTGCTCAACTTCGCGTACAGTGATCACAGCGGGGTCCTTGGCCAATAGCGAGCCAAACATGCGCGCCATCGGCCGCAGTGCTGCTCGTGTGACGGGAAACATGGTGATGTTGAGATCAATGGTCGCAAAATTTCAATGTCGTGTTTAATGTCGCGAATGATGTCGCGTTGAAGCGTTTAATGTCGTGTGATGTCGTTTAATGTCGTTTAATGTCGTTTAATGTCGTTTAATGTCGTGTTAAACGTCGCAAAAATGTCGTTTATTCTATACTCTAATTTAATCATCTAATCTCTCTAATCAATCTCTAAGCATCCAATCTCTCCTCCATCTTGGCCAACATTCCCACACCATCCAAATACTCCACCCAGCGATCATCAGTCTTGAGCTTCTTCATATCAGAACTCACCTCAAACAACTGGTTGATGTATTTGTCGTAGTCGATCCAGACGTTTTGCTGCTCGCAGCGGTGGCTCCAGCTCGCCTTGTAAGCACCGCCAAGCGCACAGGCGTTGGGGATCTGCACACGGTAGTTGCCGTTGGTGGGTGCCAAAATGGCGCCCATTTTGTTGACGATACTGGTGTTGTTGGAAGCTCCACCGACGTAGTAGCAGCGGTTGGGTCTTGCGGTGATGGATTCGTAGGTATGTTTCTGTCCGTCGGTCGAAATGTCGCCAAATTTGCGTGAAAAGTCGTCGTAAACGTGTTTGAGATCACTGCTGGCGGTGGCGGTGCCACTGCTCAACATTGGGCCTGCCCGTAAACGACAACTCAAAGTTTGAGACTCGACAATGGAATTGACGTCGTCCTGGACTGAAAAGTCGTTTCCAGCACCAACTTCCACCACTTTGCCGTCTTTCCAAACACAACGAAGCGTTTGGGCAGAAGCATTGGGGACAATCTCGCCGAGCGGGAAGTAGATGCCCAACTTGTTGTTGAAGGACAGCGCCGGGTCCAAAATCTCGTTAAACTTGGTCCACGACTTGTCTGTGACGCTGTGGCGGTCGTTGAGCGCGTCCCTGATCTTTTCACGGGCTAGCGAGCCGTTGCAGTAGCAGATCATGCCCATGTAGTGACCAGGCATCGTTGGATGGAGAAACAAGTGGTACTGCGACGAAGGAATGTACTCCTTGGTGACAATAAGCACTGTTGTGGAAGTTCCAAGCGAAATCAAGCAGTCATTGGGCAGCAACGGAAGCGACACGACCGTGGCCAAGTTATCTCCTGTGAAGGAATAGACACTGCAGTCGGGGCGAAAGCCGTACTTTTGCACAAAGTACGACGAAAGGGCGCCCAAACTGTGGTAGCTGATGGGTCTGATGGGCCCCAACTTGGCTTTCAACTCTTGGACCGCCTGTTTCTGAGCCTCTTCACTGGCCCCGTCCAACTGGCAATGGGCACCAGCAGCAATGGCCACAAGCTCGTCATCGTACTGCTGCTTCTCAATGTCGTAGAGATTCATGCCACACGCGTCGGCCTGTTCAATGCCCGTGATTTTGCCCAACAAAACGCTCGCAACAAACGAAGAGACAAGCGAGATGCGCTCCGTGGCCCTGTACCGATCCGGATCAACCCGCGTGGCCAACCTGCGGATCTGGAGCCCCGTGAACCGGTAATGGGCACGGGAACCGGTGATTCTGGCCAACTTTTCGGCTCCGATGGTGTTTTCGAACGCCGCCAACTCCGCCGACGTCGAGTGGTCCTGCCAGTTGGGCGAGTGGTCAAACGTAAAGGCGCCATCCAATTGGTCCACAAGCAGCGCTCCATCACTCGTCCCGTTCATTTGGCCAAGTAAACTTTCCGCAGACTTGGACCAGTACACCAGACCATGCTGCTGGCCCGAGCCACTGATCCCACGCACCTTTTCAAACGCAAACGAGTCCCCCTTCATCTGGCCAAACACATTGTCAATGGCATCTAACCACATCCGGACAGGACTCACGATCGTATCTCCGTCCACGGCCACACCTTTGCTGATTCCGTACTTGGTCGCGTACACTGCGTCAAACTCGACGTGGTACGTTTTGAGCGCCTCCAAGGCCTCGTTCGTCACAATGATCTTCAACTGCTGCGTCAGGAGATCGAATCCAAGGTATAAACTCTCGCTGGTCATGGTGGTTACAACTAGAAGCAATATTTGTTGTCGAAAATTCGTGTGGGGTCAAAAGTATTTATTCCTGCATATAAAATCAGATTTGCACTTCTAGCCACTGTATGCCGGAAGCAGATTTATATGCCGGCCAGCTTGGTAACACCAACAACAACTGAACAATAAGGGCGGCAGCAAACGTGTAGGCGACGTAGGCGACGTTTCCGGCGAAAAAGCCGGCAAGAATGCTGAGAACAACAGTCACGTGTGAGCTGGACAAGATCACATGTTCCACTTTGGCCTGGTTGGGCAAAGTGATGGGAAATTCAACCAATTCAGCCATGTTGATGGTGTAATTGGTGTATTGAGATTTTAAACGTGGCAGAGTCGTGTGGGGTGGCTATGTGTAGGAGATTATGTGCAGGGAAGGTTATAATGTAGAAAATATGCAGGATCATTACTATGTGGAAAAGATACAGGATAATTCAACTACAAGCCAATTCTTTGCTTAATTAGGATGTTGTTTGGTCAAGAAGGAGGGGTTGTTTGTTGTTTCTTTTAGTTAGTTCGTAACAAGCAGCAAATTGTACGTGGCACAGTATTGAGTATAAATATTACGTGCAGGAAACTGTCATAACGTTTTTAATTACTTATAAAAAATAAACATCGCCTTATTTGCACGAAAGTGTCAATGTGTTTGCTTTATTGTAAATTGGTGGCTTCTAAGATCTCACAGACAACTGTAAAGTTCCTTTGTTTTGTTGTTTGTAGTCGTCTATTGACGAGTAAATAGGATTATAATTAGAACTGAAAAATTTATATGCAGTTTCAAAATAACCGTTGGATTTATATACAGTGCCTTGCATCGCTTCTTCCAACCTTCCCATTACATCACAAGTATCAAAGCCATTAATTTCTCATCCCAACAATTTAAACTACTTCTCCACTCCAGTAATCTCATCCTTCTTTCTTTCTCTTTTCTTTCTTTCTTTGCTCTTTCTCTTCCTCTTCTTCTTCTCTTATGCAGTAGCTCTCCACACACCCCTCCGCACACAGCCACTTGTCCCATTCCATCACTGTGGCAGTGACGTAATTCTGACACATGTGGCAGCCTCTTGGCGTCGCTGCTGCTCCTAAAACGTTTGTGTCACGGACCTAAACCCTCCGCTCTCACCAGCAAGGTCTGCGGCTCGGTGAAAAATATTTCACCTCACTTTTACTGCAAAACAGCACCATGTCCAAACCACAAGTGTTGTTCGTGGGCGACTTGAACCGCGCTTTGCCCGAGTACCATGCGTTCCGTGACCAGTACGACTGCATCGACTACCGTTTGACCACGAAGGAGCAGTTGATCCACGACTTCCAGACCAAGTTCAGCAACATCGTCGCCATCTACGGCGCGTGGTTGGGGTTCGTGCCCTTCCAGGGGTTCCGCAACGAGATCTTGGCTGCTGCACCGGCCTCGTTGAGGGTCGTTTCCATCTGCTCCGTTGGTTTTGACGGCTACGACGGCGCGGCGATGCGCCAGCGCAACATCGTGTTGACCAACGTGCCCTCCACCAGCGCAGCCGAGCCCGTGGCCGACTTGGTGTTGTGCAACGCCATCTTGAGCTTCAGACACTTCCAGATGTACCGGGACCACTTCACGCCCGCCACCAACCTGACGCTTGCGGTGCGCAAGATGTTGGACGAGTCGCTCGCCTTTGATCCTGTGGCCGGTGCTGCGGTGGCCTCGGCCAAACAGGGCTACTCCTTTGGCCAGCACATCAACAACAGACCGTGCACGAACCCACGGGGCCACAGGGCCGTGGTGGTGGGCTTTGGCAACATTGGGCAGACCATCGGGCGCAAATTGGCCGATTTGGGGCTCGAGATCCACTACGTCAAAAGAACGCCGTTGGGCGAGCACGAATCCGCTGCGTTGGGCTACCAGGCACACTACCACGCGTCTCTCGGGGAAACTGCGGCCTTTGCGGACTTGGTGGTGGTTGCGTGTCCCGCCACGCCCGAAACGTACCACCTCATCAACAGCGACGTCATCGCGGCGTTCTCCAAGCCCATCCGCATCATCAACATCGGCAGAGGCAGCATTATCGACGAACAGGCGTTGGTGGACGGCCTCAAGGCTGGAAAGGTCGTGTTTGCAGGCTTGGACGTGTTCGAAAAGGAGCCGGCCGTGCACCCCGAGCTCTTCCACCGCCACGACGTGGTGTTGACGCCGCACATCGGCGCCTCCACGGTCGAAAACTTCGACTACACCGCCATCCAGGCCATGAGCAACATCCAGCACGTCCTTAGTGGCGGCGCAGGCATCAACACCGTCAACTGAGTGCATTGACTATACATAACGTCGTAAATAAATAATGATAAACCCGAAAATCCGTAGGCCTGAAATGAATGATAATAAATAGTGCTCACCAGCTCGGTCTGCTGCTGAGGTCGTCTGTGTCGGTGGCGAGCCTCTCCTCCAAGTACTGGCTCTCCTCCAAGTACTCGCTCACCATGGTGTTGGTGGCCATCGCCTCGTCAAACAGAAACGCGTACAACTTGCTGTGCTCGTCCTCGTAGCTGGGCAACTCAAAGAACCTGGCCTTGAAGGGGTACGCCTTGGAGTTGCACACGGTGCTGACGGACGAGACCGTCGTGGACCGCGTGAGCGTGCTCATCAACGTGTTGGTGTCAAAGTCCAGCGCGGGCGATGTTGTGCGCGACAAGCCTGCCAGCGAACCAGGGCTCTCAAGCTCGTCGTCGTCCTCAAAGTTGATCTCCACGTCCGAGTCCTCCACCGTGTCCAACTTGTCAAAGTCCTTGTAGTGGTTGAAGCGGCGGTGCGTGCGTTTCTTTCTGGTTTCAACCACCGGAGGATCCACGTTGATGTACTGCGTGAACTCGTCGTCCACCTTTCCGTGCGACAACTCGCTCATCGTGTCGATGAGCTGCCCCACGTCGTGCTCCTCCTTGATCTGCACCTCGTTGTACGAGCGCTTGTGCACGTTGTGGCCCGCACACTCGGCCACCTCGTCGTGCTGCTTGTTCAACACCAAGTCCTTGAGGTGCTTGTAGTCGTGGATGAGCGCAAGGAGGTCTGTTTTGAGCTCCCAGTTCTCGTGGTCGAGCTGCTTGATGCTTTTCTGGAGCACGCCGGCGTCGTCCAACGGCGACTCGCTGCTGGGCTTGCGGCACTTCTTTTTCGGCTTGTCTTTGGCCTCCTTGCGGTCCGGGTTCGCTTTCCGCTCCGGTATCGGCTTGCGGCCGGGCTTGGGCCGTGGCGGTAGCACCCACTGCTTCGACGTCTTGACTGTGAGCGGACACGCACCACCGTCCACCGGCGCCGCGTGCGCCGCAGGCTCCACATTGGGATGTATTGGGTTGGCTACAGATGTTAGTAACGTGACTGGCTACCGTTTCCCCACACAACGTACCGTACATATTGCTATAATAACATGGGCTTCAAAAACAATTCACTTGTGCTACATCGCTCGCTGTATATATATCATTGCGCACGGACAGGATCGGATTCGAAAATTTTGTTCAGACATTTTTTGTCCGAAAGGAGTAACCCACGGATCTGAGAGATTTTGTCTGATTTCCGGCGCAACCCAATTCCGGCACAACAAAAGTTGCGCACGACGGCTGGTGCCCTTAAAACCGATGGTCCCGACACAACATCAAACGCCGGCATCGCTTACGCCTGCTGTTGTAGCCAGACAGACCATGGTCGGCCAGACCTGTCGGCAGGACCCGTTAACCGACATTGGACCTGCCCCAGATTTATGCAAACCCCGGGTCCGCCCCACAACGCAGCTGGAACTATCGGACCACTTTATGTCGGCTATTGCCCAGAACCGTCTGACCTTGGCCTGGACTGTGAATGGCTGGCCGCATCCGGCGACCCGAAAATAATGCGACATGACTCCGCGACATTTCTTGAAAAATTTAACCTGCAAAAAATATACTTCAATTCCGGGGGCCAGTGGGGGAAAAGGTAGCAGCACTGGACCGCCCGTTGGCTACCATCCACTCGGCTATACTGCAACCGCCGATCTCTGGTGCTAATCCCCGAACACTACAACATCGAACTGGGCATTCCTACCGGTTACAATGCTATTGTATACATTCTTGGCACGCGTAACCGGCTACCCGTTGCCATTTTCAGCCCCTCCTCTCGCCGCGTCGCCGCGATGAGGTTGCTGCGCACGTGATGATTCGCGTGGAAAGAATCGGAACCAACTTCTCCAAACGGCAGTTGGAAAAACTTAATTCGCGACTTGTAGAAGCCACACTGCGTATTCTACGTGTTCTATGCAGTTTTATTGTAATAATCCCGACAGTCAAAACCCGGCAGATGTTCTTCAAATTAAGCTTCAATATCGTTCTAAACAGGCACCCCTTACACGCATATCTATTCTGTTTGGGTAGAAATAACCGAATTTGTAATCTGTCTACGTTTATTGGTCAGTCTATGGGCCAAAGAAGCGCGATGCATCCATGTTGCATCCAAACCATACACCACAAGTCACGTTCCATGACGTACATCTGACAGTAAACCAGAAAAATCTGACAGTAAATCTGACAATAAATCTTTCATCTTTCTATCATCTTTCTGTCATCCTCAGCCATCACTCAGATCTCATATAAGCTGATTTTGTTTGATCCTTAACTGCAAGCACTAATACACCTTCTCCACCCCCTTTCCATTTATGGAAGAACCGCCTTGTTGAGCCGTTTACTCCACTGGCAACTCGCCTTATCAGAATTCCAATACGCGATTTATTTTCTTTCCCTGCATGTAATAATGTGTCACAGATGATGAGATATATAAATACGGCGAAGCACACTTCTTCCCTATCCACAACACATGGTGGCTCCTAATTCCGATACTCTAGAGCTTGCTCAGGAAGGACAGCCCCAGAAACGTCTTCTAAGCTTTTTGCTCCCCAAAACCGTCGCTCCTATTCCCACCGATGGCGAAAGAACAGAGTACCCCCACTATAAGGCCAATGTTTTCAGCAGATATACCTTTTGGTGGGTTTTGCCCATCTTAAAAGTGGGTTACCAAAGAACCTTAACCAATAATGACTTGTACAAGTTACTGGACAACATGAAAGCTGAATATTTTTTTGAACGTTTCGACAAGTTCTGAAAACATGAAATTGAATATGCCGAAAAGAAATACCTCTTCAAGAAATGCCGGGCTAGAGGCGAACATCCAGACATCACTGCCGTTCCAAGAGAATATGATTTAAGAGACCACACCCTTACCAAATTTAATCTCCTTTGGGCCCTTTGTTTGACGTTCAGAGATGCTATGATTCGCAGTTTTGTCTTTAATGCCTTGGCCCTTTTGGCTATGGCTGGTTCTCCGTTGATCTCCAAAGGTTTGACCAACTACATCGAAAACAGAGCCCTTGGATCAAACGCAGCCCTTGGAAAAGGTATTGCCTATGCCTTTGGTGTTGCGTTGTCCCTTTTTCTGTCGGGCTTTTTCTTTGCCCAATCGCTCTTTCACAGTTTGGCCTTGGGGAACTATGCCAAAGCACTTTTGACTCACGTCATCTTAGAAAAGTCATTCTTGCTCAATGCTGAATCTAGACACAGGTTTCCAGCAAGCAGAATCACTTCCATGATGACCACAGATCTTTCCCATATTTCTTTGTCAATGTACTACATTCCACTTTTGCTTGCCATTCCTTTCCCGTTGGTGTTTGCTATTGTCGTTTTGGTGGCCAATCTTGGTGTTGCTGTTCTCATTGGTATTGCAGTGTTTATCTCTTTCTTAGTGGCCATTTCTATGTCAACTAAACTGTTGTATCGCTTCAGAGACCAGACGAGTAAGTTGACCGATGCTAGAGTTGGTCTTGTCAAAGAATTGATCGATAACTTGAAGATAATCAAGTACTACTGTTGGGAAGTGCCTTATTTTTCCAGCATCGTCAAGGCAAGAGCCAGAGAAGTGTCGATGATCTTGAAGATCCAAAGAATTAGAAACGTTATTGATGCCGTTTCGGAATGCATGACTGGCTTGACTTCCATGGTGGCCTTTGTGGTTTTGTATGCCATTGAGGGCGCAACCAAAAATGCTGGGTCTACCTTTTCTTCGGTTTCGTTGTTTCATTCTTATCTGACATGATTATTTACATCCCTGAAGGTCTCTCTACTGGTGCCGACTTGTTCATGGCATTGAAGAGAATTGTTGAATACTTGGATGCACCAGAAGAACAACCCAGTGAAACATACACTTATAACCTTGAACCAACATCTAAGGACGCTGTGGTTGTTGAAGGAGGCCGCTTTTTATGGGAAGTCTTCGAAGACGCCGATGAAGAAGATTCTGACGACGAATTGACCCCAGAACAGAAGAAAGAGTTGAAGAAGAAGAAAAAGCTCCAGAAGAAGTTGGACAAGAAGAACAAGGTCAAGAGAGCCGTGTTTGAGAAGCCTATTTCTGTTGAGAGCAATTTCCCAGGTTTTGTTGATCTTAACTTGAACATTCGTAAGGGCGAATTCATTGTTGTCACAGGCTCAATTGGTTCTGGTAAAACTTCTCTTCTTAATGCCATTGCTGGTTTTATGAAGTGTACTACTGGAAAAATTGGTCTCAATGGTTCATTGTTGTTCTGTGGAGCTCCATGGGTGCAAAATTCTACAATCAGAGAAAACATTTTGTTTGGAAAGGAACATTCTTCAAAGTTTTACGATGATGTCATTTATGCTTGTTCGTTACAAACTGATTTGGATAACCTTGAAGCCGGAGACTTTACTGAAGTTGGTGAAAAGGGTATTACCTTATCTGGTGGACAAAAAGCAAGAATCAATTTGGCTAGAGCCGTTTATGCTAACCCCGATATAATTCTTATGGACGATGTATTGAGTGCTGTTGATGCCAGAGTCGGTAAACATATTGTTGAAAAATGTTTCTTGGGTCTTATGAAAGAAAAGACGAGAGTTCTTGCTACACATCAATTGTCTTTGATCGATTCTGCTGACAGAATTTTTTACATGAATGGAGATGGAACAATTGACGTTGGTACCATGACTGAGTTATTATCAAGGAACAAGGGGTTCAGCAACTTGATGTCCTTCAGCAAATCAGAAGTCCAAGAAGAGGAAAAGTTGGCCGAACTGAAAGAAGTTGAAGTTGATGTTGAAGTTTTATCTGAAGACATTCCAAGCTTTTCTGGCCTGTCTGAAGAGGACCAAGATAAACAACTTACTAGAAGAAACGTTGGAACTAGTGAAACTGTTGACGGTGAGGCGGAATACAAAGATATACATGCCAACAAGGACGCTTCTAAGGGTAAGGTTATTCAGGCAGAAGAGAGAGCCGTGAATGCGATCAGATCTGAAGTTTACCTTCAATATTTCAGAGCTGGCTCTGGAAGACTTACTGTTTGGGGCTTTATTGGTGTTTGTGGACTCCTCTTGGCCATTTCTACTTTCTGTGGTATCTTTAGTAACACGTGGTTATCTTTCTGGGTTGCTAAACAGTTCCCTGGTAGAAGCGACGTGTTTTACATTCTTGTTTATGTCATGTTGAACATGTTGTGGGTCGGGTTCCTGATGGCAGAGTACGTTGTTTTGGTTACCGTTACTGCCAATTCCTCCAAGAAGTTGAACTTAGAATCCATCAAAAACGTCATGTATTCTCCAATGTCGTTCTTGGACACCAATCCTACTGGAAGAATCATGAATCGATTCACCAAAGATACTGATGCATTAGACAACGAAATCAATGACCAAATTAGAATCTTCACAAACACCATTGCACAAATAGCTGGAGCTTTGATTCTTATGTTCATTTACTTGCCATGGATGGCCATTGCAACACCATTCCTCTTTTTTGTCTTTTTCGTTATTGCAAACTACTACCAAGCATCCTCAAGAGAAATCAAAAGAATGGAAGCACTCAAAAGATCATTTGTTTACGACAACTTTAATGAATCGTTAAGTGGAGCTGCTACCATTAAATCCTACAATTGCAAGCAATTGTTTATCAACAAGAATAACAAACTTATTAATGAAATGAACGAAGCCAGTCTCTTGTACAATGCAGTTCAAAGATGGATGGGTTTGATGTTGGAATGTTTATCTGACATAGTTGTGTTGATTGTTTCGTTGCTTTGCGTGAACAACGTTTTCCACATAAATGCTGCATCTGTTGGGTTATTGCTTACCTACGCTGTTCAGTTGTCCACTCTTTTGTCCTTGGTGATTCGTATCTTTACTCAATTTGAAAACGGGATGAATTCTGTCGAGAGAGTTTGTCATTATGCCAACAAAATTACCCGTGAAGGACCATACACCATTGAAAATACGCAACCAGCTCCAACGTGGCCAGCTCAAGGTGAAATCCGTTTCGACAATGTCTCTATGGCTTACAGACCTGGTTTACCATTGGTTTTGAAAAACTTGGACTTTACCATCAAACCTCAAGAAAAGATTGGTATCTGTGGCAGAACTGGAGCTGGTAAATCCTCCATTATGACTGCTTTGTACCGTTTGAGTGAATTGGACAAAGGAAAGATTGAGATTGATGGTGTTGATATTTCAACTATTGGATTAAAGGATTTGAGATCTCATTTATCTATCATTCCACAAGATCCTGTTTTATTCAACAGTAACATTAGAAAGAACTTGGATCCATTTGGTGAACATGATGATAACGTCTTATGGGACGCTTTGAGAAGAACCAACATTATCAGTGAGACTGAATTGGTCAAAGCCAAGTTGCAAAAGAAAAATATTGACGAATTGCACAAATTCCACTTGGACCAAAGTGTTGTTGGTGGCGGAAGCAATTTTTCGCTAGGAGAAAGACAATTACTTTCGTTTGCCAGAGCTTTGGTCAGAGATACAAACATTTTGGTGTTGGATGAAGCTACCTCGCTGGTTGACTACGAAACTGATAGCAAGATCCAAAAGACTATCGCCACTGAATTTGCACACTGCACCATCTTGTGTATTGCACACAGATTGAAGACGATTCTTGACTACAACCGTATCATGACTTTAGATAAGGGTGAAATTGCTGAATTTGGCGCCCCTATTGAATTGTTTAATTCTGAACACGGTATTTTCAGACAGATGTGTGACAAGTCCAACATTACTGAAGAAGACTTTTAACAAGTATTGATAGGTTAAATAGGATGTGATTAGAGAGGGTTGATATGTAATCAATTAGGTTGGGGGATTTAGAAATTGTTTATGACTCAGAGGGTTTTTTTTTCTGATGCCTCGAAATAAAATAAATTAAAATAAGGAAATTAATTACGAAATAGGAGCGTGGCCAATGACTTCAGAAACAGTTGTAAGCACAAAAAGTTGCAAAAGATTTCGTTCTGTTACAAGTTTACTAGTAAGATTTGCAAGCATCGTTCTTGGTAGAATTTGCAATCATTATTCTGACCTGAACATCTTTTGTATCTGAGAATACACCGAAACAGGTTAACTCCATCTCTGATGATTATGAGTCTTTTTTTGCCACTGGCAAACCAACTTAATAAACTGTTGCTGTAGACCCTGTATGTACTTCAACTGCGCCTCCTGAAAGGCGATTGGCCAGCTTGTTACGAATTAGGATATTTTTTGTTGCCTCACGTTGACACGGAGCCAAGCCTCTCACGGCTGGAGACAGATAGCAGAATTCGTCCTCCACACATAGATAAAATAAATCAAGTCGGTGGCAAAATATGGTCGTTTATAAAATCTACAGTGTGTACCTGGTTTAATTTCGCAAATGGCATCCGATGTTGTAAATAGCCTTGAACAGGGCCAGGCTGCCCAGAACCAGAAACGGTTTTTAACGTTCTTGTTCCCCAAAACCGTGAGGCCCATCCCAACCGAAGAAGAACGAGTACCTTTCCGTCACTATGATGCAAACTTTTTGCTGAAATACTCGTTTTGGTGGGCATTCTCCCTCATGAAGGTTGGTTATACCAGAACACTTACCGACAAAGACTTGTATAAGCTAACTGATAGGTTGACGGTTGAACATTATATCGAGCTATACGAGATTAACTGGCAAAATGAATTGGCCCGTGCTAGAAAGAAACACATCGCCAACAAATGCAAGTTACGAAAAGAAACCCCACCATCTCTGTCAGTTGCAGAAGAAGAAGATTTGCGTGATTTCGAAGTCACCAAATACAACATGCTTTCGGTGATATGGTCTACATTTAAAACCAGTTTGATCGAGATCTGGATTCTCTGCATTTTTGCATTCTTGGGTTACTGTGCCTCGCCGTTGTTGTCGAAAGAGTTGACAAATTTCGTCGAAACAAGAGCAGTCAAGTATATGCCCGTTAATAAAGGGATCGGGTACGCAATGGGGGTATCTTTGGTTCTCATATTTTCGGGATTATGTTTCAATTATGCACTCTTTGTTGGCCTTACTCTAGGAATCCATGTCAAGTCGGTGCTAACACATGCAATTTTGGAGAAATCTTTCAAGTTGAATGCTGAATCAAGACACAGATTTCCTCCTAGCAAGATTACCTCAATGATGACAACAGACCTTTCCCGTATACAGTTATCAATGCTTTACCAGCCATTACTACTCTCACTTCCTGTTCCTTTGGCATTTGTTATTGTGATTTTAGTCATTAATATTGGAGTATCGGCAGTGATTGGTATTGTTATCTTTTTATTCTTCTTGGTTCTCATTGGGCTTTCTACCACAAAATTGTATTCCCTTCGAGAAAGTGTGAGTAAGGTGACTGATTTGAGAGTTGGTTTGGTCAAAGAATTAATCAACAATATTAAAGTTATCAAATACTATTGCTGGGAGATTCCTTACTTTGCCAATATTTATGAAGCAAGAACACGAGAAATTGCTGTTATCATGAAGATCCAAACAATCAGAAACATCATCAATGCCGTTGCCATCTGCTTGACTGGAATCATATCCATGATTGCTTTCTTGATCTTGTATGCTTTAGAGCATGCAACAAAAAGCGCTGGCGCCATGTTTTCTTCCGTCACTTCTTTCTCGGTATTGTCAGAAATTGTTTATTTGATTCCTGAGTGTTTATCCACTGGTGCTGATATGATGATGGGCTTTACGAGATTGGTTGAATATTTGTTTGCGCCCGAAATCAAAGAGTCTGATAATTATTTGAACCAGCTTGAAAAGGAATCAGACAATGCCTTGGAAATCAAAAACAGTTCCTTCAGCTGGGAAACTTTTGATAAAATAGAAGAGGAGAACGAAAACGGATTAACAAAAGAGGAAAAGAAGCAATTAAAAAAGAAGAAGAAGCTCCAGAAAAAGGAAGACAAAAAGAATAAAGTCAAGCGTCTTTTATTCGAAAAGCCTACTCCGAGCGAGAGTAATTTTCCTGGTTTGAATGACATCAATTTGAGTGTCAAGAAGGGAGAATTTGTTGTTGTCACTGGTCAAGTCGGTTCAGGAAAATCCTCTCTTATTAATGCTATTGCAGGCTTTATGAAATGTGACTCGGGATTTATTGGTTTAAATGGCTCCTTAATTTCTTGCGGAGAGCCATGGGTTCAGAATGCAACCATCCGTGATAACATCCTTTTTGGATCCAAATATGATAGCACGTTTTACAATAAAGTTATATACAGTTGTGCATTACAAACTGATATTAACAATTTGGATGCTGGTGACTTTACTGAAGTTGGTGAAAAGGGTATCACTTTATCCGGTGGTCAGAAGGCTAGAATCAATTTAGCAAGGGCCGTTTACACAAACAAGGATATTATTCTTATGGATGATGTTTTAAGTGCTGTTGATGCGAGAGTTGGAAAGCATATAATTGAACAGTGCTTGTTAGGAATCTTGAGTGATAAAACCAGAATTCTTGCCACCCATCAATTATCATTAATTGATTCTGCTGACAGAATTGTCTACTTGAATGGAGATGGAACAATTGATGTTGGAACGACGTCTGAGTTATTGTTACGGAACAAGGGCTTTGCTAATTTGATGAACTTCAACAAGAATTCAAGCCAGTCTGATATAGATGAAGGGACAGACGAAGTGACAGATGTAAAGAGTTCTTCTTCAGTCGAAGTTTCAGAACTTTCAATGTCGTCTGCAGCTTCGTTTCAAAATGCAATCGAGACAACTAACCCAATAATTGTCGATATTGAAAGCGAATATAAGGAACTTACCAGTAAGGATGCTTCCAAAGGCAAAATCATCGAAGATGAAGACAGAGCAGTTAATGCAATTAAAACAGAGACATATTTACAATACGTTAGAGCTGGTGTGGGAAAGCTTACCCTCCCCGGATTCATTCTTTTGGTTGTCTGTGTAATGACATTGTCTACATTTTGTGGAATTTTCGGCAACACCTGGCTTTCCTTTTGGGTGGCTAAGAAGTTTTCTGGAAGGAGTAATGGCTTTTACATTGGGATTTACGTTTTGGTGAATATTGTTTGGGTCTTATTTGTTGTATCACAGTTTGTTCTCCTTGTTGCCATGACCACCACCTCATCAAAAGTGTTGAATTTGAACTCTGTCAAAAGCGTTTTGTATGCACCCATGTCTTTCATTGATGTCAATCCTACAGGACGTATATTGAACAGATTCACAAAAGACACGGATGCCTTAGACAATGAAATTGGAGAACAAGTCAGGATGTTTGCCTATTCAATCGCTCAAATGATTGGTGTTTTGATCCTTATGTTTATCTACTTACCATGGGTTGCTCTCTTGGTTCCCCCACTTTTTTTGATATTTTTCTGTGTTGCCAATTACTATCAAGCTTCATCAAGAGAAGTGAAAAGAATAGAAGCCGTCAAAAGGTCGATCTTATACACCAATTTTGATGAATCATTGTCTGGTATTAGGACGATTAGATCTTATAATTCCCAGCAGAATTTCGTTGATAAAAACAAAAAATTTTTGAACGAAATGAACGAAGCAGGAATAATGTACATTGTTCTTCAAAGATGGTTGGGATTCCAGTTAGAAGTCATGGCTGATATTGTTGTGTTGCTTGTGACTTTACTTTGCGTCAATAAAGTTTTTAATATCAGTGCTGCTTCTGTTGGTTTGTTGCTTTCTTATGCTACTCAATTATCCGGGCTTTTGAGTTTGCTTATCAGAACCTTTGCACAATTAGAGAATGACATGAATTCTGTTGAAAGAATTTGCCATTATGCAAATAATGTTCCGCAGGAAGCTCCATATGTTATTGAAAGCACTCAACCAGATCCATCATGGCCCAATAAAGGTGAAATTGGCTTTAACAATGTGTCTATGTCTTATAGACCGGGTTTACCATTGGTGTTGAAGAATTTAGACTTTACAATTAAGCCTCAAGAAAAGATTGGTATTTGTGGCAGAACTGGAGCTGGTAAATCCTCCATTATGACTGCTTTGTACCGTTTGAGTGAATTGGACAAAGGGAAGATTGAGATTGATGGTGTTGATATTTCAACTATTGGATTAAAAGATTTGAGATCTCATTTATCTATCATTCCACAAGATCCTGTATTATTTAACAGCAATATCAGAAAGAATTTGGATCCATTTGGTGAACACGATGATAAAGTACTTTGGAATGCCTTGACAAGATCAGGAATTATTAGTAGTTCTGAATTGGAAGTTGTGAGAACCCAAACGAAGGATTCTGGTGATTTACACAAGTTCCATTTAGACCAAAGTGTTGAAGACGGAGGCAGTAATTTTTCACTTGGAGAAAGGCAATTGATTTCGTTTGCCAGAGCTTTGGTCAGAGATACCAAGATTTTAATTCTTGATGAGGCTACATCACTGGTTGATTATGAAACTGATAGCAAGATCCAAAAGACAATTGCAACTGAATTTTCACACTGCACAATTTTATGCATAGCACACAGATTGAAGACGATTCTTGGATATGACCGAATTATAGCACTTGAAAAAGGTGAAATCAAGGAGTTTGATACGCCTTTGAATTTGTTCAACTTAAAAGATGGTATCTTTAGACAAATGTGTGATAAATCCAACATTACTGAAGTGAATTTGGAAAATAATTAATTTAAAATATCTTTATGACTGGACTTTTTATGGTAAATAAATATGATTGCATGGTTTAACGATGTGAAGTGTTTTTTTACATATTGTACTCGAAAAGGGGATTGGTTCTCGTACCATGTGTAAATTTATTTTGAGAATATTTTGTTAATTTCCTCTAAAATTGTAAAAATTATGAAAAATTTACACAAATACTCCAACGGTGGGGAAGTATAAAGTTATTCTAGAAAAAGTAACGTTACAATGGCTTCTTTTTACAAAACTAGCTATTGAATTTTTACCCCGGCGTTTATCGGGGCACTTGAGTATTTGGTCATTTAATTATTGGTTTTGTGTCATCCCGGAGTAGTCGCTGCAAAAGTCCGATCAGATATTCCGCGGCCACAAAATTGCACCAAGTTGCATTATGCGCTTATGTGGATTCCGACAATTGTTGCTTCGAAAAATACGGCGATTTTCATCTGAAGCAAACTACCTAGGGGGCAAATTGCCGCATATATGCTCCGGGAAGCAGAAATGACCATGCTTCAGCTTATTTGCAACGTTAAAATTCCGCGTCTACATGACTCGTGATGACTCAGGCACTTTATATGTGCAATTTTCATACAACATAACCATCATCCTCGGCATTTATACAGTCGCGGTAAAGTAGAATAGGGTAATTTCCACATGTCGTATCAAGTCTGTCACTCTTCACAAGCAGAAGGGAAGACCAATTACACGTCAAATCATTCCGATTTGTTCGGATTTAAAAACGGCATTTTAAGGCTCTCTAATGCTAAACGAAACTGGAGCCGTGTCCATTACCTTATTTCCGAACTCCGAAGATATTTTTTATTCTAGAAATTGCACTCCGGGACAAGTGTAGTAGAATTGCAAAACGGCTGAAGTCTTAGCGGTAAAGTAATTGTAGACAAGTAACGGAACAAGTAGTAGAAGAATATACCTAAAACCATCACCGTTATTATACACGGCTGTATTTATTTCTTGTGGACTGACATTTTTTTTGCCAATAATACGTTTTAAGCTGAATTGAGTTGCAACAACGTCCAATAAAAAGCAAATAGTGCAAAATACAAAAAAAAGTATATATAACCATTCAGAATTCTGAGAATTTCTTTATGATTATCATTTCATAAAGTTTGCCACTATGCTTACTGCTTTCAAGAAATGCATCCCTTCGGCCCGCTTGGTGCGTGGTACGATTAATTCAAATAATTTATCTTTTCGTTTCCTTTCCACCGATACTTTTTTACAGGGAAACAATTCACGATATGTTAGTGAAATGTATGAAGTATGGAGAAATAATCCTGATGACGTACATGCTTCTTGGAATGATTATTTTAAAAATTTGGAAACCAAGGGTGTTTCTCCCCCAATGACTTCACCGCTGGTACCACATCCGACTGATGGAGCTGCTGGCTTCATTCCAGGATCAGCACTAATCAGTGAGGATGTAGTCACTCATTTAAAAGTGCAATTGTTGGTTCGTGCCTATCAGGTCAGAGGTCACCAAAGAGCAAAAATTGATCCATTGAACTTGACCTTTGGTAATAATGCGCCTGTTCCACCCGAATTAAAATTGGAACACTATGGATTTACACCCCAAGACTTGGAGAAGCAAATTACCTTGGGTCCGGGAATTTTACCCAGATTTGCTGAGGATGGTAAAAAGACCATGTCACTCAAGAAAATTATTGCCCAATGTGAAAAATTGTACTGTTCCTCGTACGGTATTGAGTACGTTCATATTCCATCAAAGACAAAATGTGACTGGTTGAGAGAACGGATCGAGATCCCCAGGCCCTTCAAGTATTCTGCGGAAGAAAAGCACCAAATCTTGGATCGCTTAATTTGGTCAGCAACGTTTGAAGAGTTTTTGAACACCAAGTACCCTAACGTTAAAAGGTTTGGTTTGGAAGGTGTTGAAGCATTGATTCCTGGTATGAAAGCCTTAATCGATACGTCTGTTGAATTTGGAATCGAAGACATTGTCATTGGTACTCCTCATAGAGGAAGATTAAACATGCTCTCAAACGTCGTTCGTAAACCCAACGAAATGATCTTTTCGGAATTTACCAGTTCCCACGAATTTGGATTAGGAAGTGGCGATGTCAAGTACCATTTGGGTATGAATTATGAAAGACCAACAACTTCTGGTAAAAAGGTGAATTTGTCTATTGTTGCAAATCCATCTCATTTAGAGGCAGAAGATGGTGTTGTATTGGGAAGAACAAGAGCAGCCCAGCATTTCAAGGGCGATGTTGGTGAGTTCAAGAAGGCAATGGCAATTTTGTTGCATGGTGATGCTGCATTTGCTGGTCAGGGAATTGTCTACGAGACTATGGGCTTTGCCAACTTGCCGGCTTATTCGACCGGTGGTACTATTCATGTTATCATCAACAATCAGATTGGATTTGCAACCGATGCAAAAGATGCAAGATCGACGTTGTATCCTTCGGACATTGCCAAAAGTATTGATGCTCCTGTTTTCCATGTCAATGCAGAAGATGTGGAAGCAACAATCTTTGTTTTCAATTTGGCTGCTGAATGGAGAGCAACTTTCCATTCTGATGTGATTATTGATGTTGTTGGATTCCGCAAGTTCGGTCACAACGAAACTGACCAGCCAACATTTACACAGCCGTTGATGTACCAAGCTATTGCTGAAAAGAAATCTATTTTGGACTATTACTCGGACAAATTGATCAGCGAAGGAAGTTTCACTACCGAGGATGTCCAGAAGCATAAGAAATGGGTATGGGGCTTGTTGGAAGAATCATTTGCCAACGCAAAGTCCTATAAGCCAACTGATCGCGAGTGGTTAACTGCTCCATGGGAGGACTTTAAATCACCAACCGAATTGGCAAATGAAGTTTTGCCTGATGTTCCAACTGCAGTAGACCCAGACGTTTTGAAAAAAATTGGTAACTCCATTTCTGAAGTCCCAGAACACTTTGAAGTTCACAGAAACTTGAAGCGTATTTTGAACTCAAGAAAGAAATCGGTTGAAACAGGCGAAGGTATTGATTGGGCCACTGGTGAAGCTTTGGCTTTTGGTTCGTTAACCTTGGAAGGCTACCATGTTCGTGTCTCGGGTCAAGATGTGGAAAGAGGAACCTTTTCCCAACGTCATGCTGTGATTCACGATCAAAATTCAGACCAGAAACACGTTCCATTAAATCACTTATCAGACACGCAAGCTGCGTTTGATATTTCCAACTCGTCATTATCAGAATATGGCGCTTTAGGCTTTGACTATGGGTACTCGTTAACATCTCCAGATGCGTTGGTTCAATGGGAGGCACAATTTGGTGATTTTGCCAATGGAGCCCAAGTTATTTTTGATCAATTCCTTTCAGGCGGAGAGTCCAAATGGAAACAGAGATCCGGTCTTGTTGTTTCTTTACCCCACGGCTACGATGGACAGGGTCCAGAGCATTCTTCTGGTAGAATTGAAAGATTTTTGCAAATGTGCAACGAAGACCAACGTTATTTCCCATCGCCTGAAAGTTTAGACCGTCAGCACCAAGATTGTAACATGCAAATTGTCTATCCAACGACGCCTGCCAACTTGTTCCATTTGTTGCGTCGTCAAATGCTCAGGCAGTTTAGAAAACCGTTGATTGTCTTCTTCTCCAAGTCGTTGTTGCGTCACCCATTGGCCAGATCTAACTTGTCTGATTTTACCGAAAATTCAAGCTTCCAATGGATTATTGATGATGTTGAAGTTGGCAAGTCCATTGCTCAAAAGGACCAAATCAAGCGTGTTGTTCTTTGTTCGGGACAAGTTTATGCTTCCTTGCACAAAAAACGGGCTTCACTTGAAAACAAAGACACTGCTTTTGTCAGAATAGAAGAGATCCATCCGTTCCCTTATGCACAGTTACGTGACACTCTTGACAGCTATCCGGCTGTGGAAGATTTGGTGTGGTGTCAAGAAGAGCCATTAAACATGGGAGCATATTCGTTCGTTAGTCCTCGGATAAAAAACTCTTTAAAAGAGACTAGACACACGGATCTTGTATTGCGGTATGTTGGTCGTGATCCTTCCGCTTCTGTTGCTGCTGGTACCAAGGGAAAACATAACGTGGAGGAGGAACGTTTCTTAGAGGAAGTTTTTAATTAATAATCATTGAATGATAGTGCTTTATTTAGCGTTGAAGTCATGAAAATGATGCACAATTTTTTTATGCTTATAAATCCACATTACTGGCAATTATCTGTTCCAGTGCCGAAAGAGTTTGCTTTAGTTTGTTCAATGAAATATGGAATTAAATAAATTCACAAATTTTGGTCCGCTTTGTAGATACAGGACGTGATCTTTACGACAAATCTTAACATAGTGATAAAGACGTGCGTACACACAGCTATTAAACAGTTAAGGGTTGTTGATGGTTAGTTTGGAAAAACTCTGATTCATAGACTTTCAGGACGTGTCTTTTCAAAAACATGCTTTTAATTGAGTTATTAAAATCTCCCCCAAAAATTCTCAAAGCCCGCGTTAATCAATGCGTGAATCGGAGAAGCTAATTTTGTCAAGATGCTATTTTAACTCCGCCGAAAACATTTATCTCCGCCGAAGCCGTTTCAACTCTGCTGGTATTTTTAAACTTTATTCCTTTTCTCTAATAATCGAGTAATACAGTGATCCATCCGTTTAACACTAATGGTTGCAAAAGCTTAAAGCAAGAGTTAGGACAGGATCCTCCTGGTCAACAACCGCTTCTCAGCTTCTTTCTACCCAAAGCAGTCACTCCGATTTTTACGTAGCAAAGCGTTTCATTGAGGCGGCGTTTGATTCGGCAAGCTAATAACTTTTTTGATGTAGTTTTTGTTATCTGATTGGATCAGTGCATAATCACAAAAAATATTATGTGCCAAGAAGTTTAGTGCGATCTGCACAAATTCACCACTGACAAATTCATTGTTATGCCACAATATTAGGCTACTGTAGCCGACTGGACCGGACCTAAATTTTGAGCAAAGCCCGACCGAATTTGAAATCAGTAGCTTTTTTCAATAAGCTTTTCAAACCAATATTCGTTTTCACTGCAGCATTTGATGTCACAAACCGTTCTCAACTGGAACGGCTATCCAATTCTGCGTGGCTTTACAAAGGGCTTGTTTTATTTACGAGATGAAAGCTCAAAATGGGGTTAACCCTCGAGGTTGCATTGATTTCCCAAAAAGGATAATTTACCCAAAAAAATAAGATTCCACCGAGCCGAGGCGGTAATCACCATTTGTCGTTTCGGAGTATTACAAATTTTGCAATAATGCTTTGCCAACCAAATGCGAGCTTTTCTACTAACCGCAATTGGATGGAATCTTTCTAATTATTGGATGATTGCGTGCTTAGTGAAATTCGCTTTTGCGACAAACTACAAACTATTTTATTTTGAAGCCGGGAATGCACGCATACAAGTTGTTAATCTATTCAATCAACTAGTGGTGTCCACTCACAGTATGGCTATAGTAATAGCTGTTGCTGGATTTGTAACAATTGTACGTAACGATTTGAGATTTACGTTTTTGTTTGGCCATAAAAAATTAATATTCAGCAACCACTTTTATTTATTCCAAAATTATTCCAGCCAATTACTATGCAACCACTGAAAATTGGGATATAACTTTTAACCTATGGAAAAAATTGAAAAATAATATAAAAAGCCAACAAATACCCTTTCTTTGCATTCTTTGAAATCCAACAATGAAACTTCTAACCCTTTGTTTCTTGGTTAGCTTGGTGTTCGCAGCCGACGATAAGCTACATGTTTTCACAGACGATGACATTATCAATGCTGCTTGTGAACAAGTGATTGCTTCTCAAGTCACTTTTTGCCCTGGTAGACGGTCAAGAACTTCCTGTGTTTGTACTAATAGTAACTACTTGGCAACTTTGACTGGATGTTACCACAGTCAAAGGTTTGAGCATGTCTATTCCAATTCAACACCAAATAGTATTATTGAAACCTGCAAAGAACAGAACGTCACCCTTACGCACGCAGATTTTGATGCGGCATACCAGAATTACACTAGACTTGCAAGACTGACAAGTGAGATTCGTGGCTTCAACATATCAACTCCAGCAAGATTTCCTATCAAATTCAATGAATCCTATATTGACATACATGGAGACGCTTATTATTCATATTACGGAAACTATAATAGGTCATATTATTATGGTATTGCAGGTATCGGATATTTTGCAGCCGTGTTTCTCATTGCCAGCTTGGCAAATTGGTCCTACTTTTTAGCACCAAACTTTGTTGGATACTTCACCGGTCCAGTGTCAAATGCTTGGAGAAAACACGTAACTTTGCCTGCCTTGATTAAAAAGAGAAAGACGCAAGAACAAAGATTCTACTCTTTTATATTTATTATTCCATCCAGATTTGAGACTCTTGTTTTGTCAGGATTCTTAGTGTTGATAATTGCTTTCTGTGCTTCAAATTTGCAGTGGGACGAACGTAATCCAATTTTTACAACCAGAGGAACCATGGTCCGTAAATACCTTGGTGATAAAATAGGTATTATGGCTTCTGCGTACACGTCCTTGATGATATTATTTGGAGGACGCAATAATTTTTTGCAGTACGTCACACGTTGGAATTTTGCAACTTTCATCACCTACCATAGATGGATCGCCAGAATTGTTTTTGCCTTGGTTGTCACGCATGCTATCATTTATACCGTCATCCATGTTCTTCAGCATAGATACTCTTTTTCGTTAAAAATGTCGTACTATATTTGGGGAATCATTGCAACCGTTGCTGGAGGTATCATTATGATGCAAGGTATGATGGTTTTGAGAAGAAGATGGTACGAAGTCTTTTTATTGGTACATTACTTCCTTGCAGGACTCTTTATTGCGGGGGGCTGGTTGCATGCCGAAGGTTTTGGGTATGGCTGGTGTTTCTATGCTGCATCAGCCGCTTGGATCTTCAATTTTGTCGTTAGAATCGCCAGACTCGTTTCTTTTGGATTTCCTGAAGCTGACGTCCACTTGTTAGCAGATGAGACATTGAAAGTCACTGCTCCTAGACCAAAACACTGGAAACCCATTCCCGGTGGCCATGTTTTTATTCATTTCCTCAGACCAAGTTGTTTTTGGCAATCTCATCCATTCACCTACGTTGCAGACTCGGATAAAGTTGTGTTGTACTGTAAAGTAAAGGGAGGCGCTACCCATGGATTATACCAGTACTTACGCAACCACCCAGGAAGATCCAAAAAAATCAGAATTGGTATTGAAGGCCCATACGGAGAAACTACTCCTGCCAGTCGGTATAACTCTGCTATATTTTTGGCTGGTGGTAATGGGATCCCGGGGATTTATTCCGAGGTGACCGACTTGTGCAGGCGCTCTCCAGACAACACCAAACAAACATTGAAGCTTGTTTGGGTTGTGAAACAATATAAGTCTCTCATTTGGTTTTATGACGAGTTAATGGCCTTGAAAAACACCAGAATTGAAACTACCATTTATGTTACCAAACCCAACGAAACGGGCAGTGAGGACGAGTTTAGACAGAGAATTCCATCTGTGAATCATTCCAGCGAAAAGCTTCAAAAAGTAGATGAAAAGGTTGAAGAATTGTCAGCTAAGGAAAAAGAATTTGACGATACTCAAGATAGTCTAGTTGAATCAATTAAAAATCAGTTGGAACACGTTACCTTTAGGGAAGGCCGCCCTAACGTCGAAGAGATAGTCGCTGATGAGGCAAAACAATCTACCGGGTCGACAGCCTTTATCACATGTGGACACACCGTGATGGTTGATAAGGTGAGATACGCCGTTGTAAAGAACTTGGACAAGACCGAAGGGAGAAGAATTGATTACTTTGAGCAGTTACAAGTGTGGACTTAAGCTCTGGTTGTATCTATTGTTACTTCTATTTCTACCCGTTTATAGTTCGTTAGATTCGTGATTTATTTTATCCACTGAAGAGCCCAGTAGACTTTTCAAGTTTTTTTGGTGATGGACATGAAAGTCACTGGTTTTCATTTACAAGCCGTGCGATTTTGGGCTTTTCGATTATTTAGTGAGCCACAGGTTTGCCCGCCTTACGATCTATTCACTCATATAGCTCAAAACACGTTAATTTGTCAGCAACTTTTACTTGTGAGTGAGCTGCGCTGCTCTATGAGCAGAAAAGCTTCGCATTCTGTGTAGCGCAGACACGTTTTCGCACCCAATCAGTATTACAAACCTTATCAAGAGACCCGGGGAAATTCGTTCGCGAATGGACATATTTGTTTCTAGAAAGTAATGATCAGTCCTGTTTTTGTGTTAGCTGGCCTAATACTATTCTTAGTTCCTCTGGAGTATAGTGTTATAAAAATTCTCAAGACTATTGCATGTCTTATGACATTTATTGTGGTCCTGTCACCCAAAAAGACATGTATCTAATGAATTAGTTAGTAATCATTATTTTATAACTGTTTAATAAATAACTTAGGTCATTAGCAAAAAAGTTAAAAAAGAATAAACGGCGAATTAGATTTACATTCCCCACATTTCTATAATGCACATTATTATTTGTATACTATTAGATATTAGATCAATTTATGGGAAGGCGTTTTTTGACCTTTGGCATAGGAATGATGTCATTGAAAAATGGTGTTATATATGTTGGTGTTTGAATAAAGTTATGATATTAGTCCACAACTTTGCTCAAGTAGAAAGTTGCCTATACATTACTAAATCTCTGTTCCAGTGCTGCAAGAGTTTGCTAGAGTTTGAGGTGAGGTAGGGAAATACATAAATTCACAAAGGAACTCATCTTAGTCAGTCCTGTGTTGGATACAGGACGTGCCTTTACGGCAGATCTTAACACCGCGAGCCTTAGTAAAGTGTGTATATAAATGGTTTAGGGGCCTGTGATAAGTGATTTGTGACGGCGCTGATTCGTCAATTCTCACGTCATTAAATCTGTAACGGGGTCTTCTTGTTTTTCATGATATTTTTTCGCAAACCTTAACAATCTCGCCTAAATCGGAGCGGCCGAGTTTGGTATGAAGCCGTACCAGAGATGGGCTTGCTGTTAAAACAGGCAATAGCGCCGATATTAACTCCGACCATATTTAATCTCCGGGTTTTTTTTAACTCCTTTTCTTTCTTACTTAAGTAATGCCAGCAATCCATCTATCCAAATTAGCATCCAATGGTTGTCGAAAACATAAACCTAGAGCTAGGACAGGATCCTCCTCGTCAAAAACGGTTCCTTAGTTTTATGCTTCCCAAGACAGTTGCACCTATTCCTACCGATGAGGAAAGAATTCCCTTCCAACACTACATCACCAATCCGTTCCTCAAGTACACCTTCTGGTGGGTGTTTCCCCTTTTGAAAGTGGGCTACTCCAGAACCTTGACCGATAAGGACTTGTACTCCGTCACAGGTAACATGACAGTCGAGCACTACATCGAATTGTACGAAAAGTTCTGGGAACTCGAGTTGGCTCACGCAAGAAAGAAACATATCAGAACCAAGTGCAAGCAAAGAAACGAAACTCCTGAATCCTCGTCTGTACTGGAGGAAGAGGACTTGAAGGACTTTGTTGTCACAAAGTTCAACTTGCTCTATGTTTTGTGGCAAACATTCAGGCCAAACATGATATCAGCGTTGGGTTTTTGTATCGTTGCCTTTCTTGGGTTCTGTGTTTCACCGTTGATTTCCAAAGAATTAACAAATTATGTCGAGGACAAGAGTCTTGGTTCCGACATTGGTATTGGTAAAGGTATAGGATATGCCTTTGGTGTCACAGCAGTTCTTATTCTTTCTGGGTTTTGCTTCGCCCACGGGATGTTTAGTAGTATAAACATGGGTACTCTTGTCAAATCGGTCTTGACCCACGCCATCTTGGAAAAATCCTTCAAGTTGAACGCCGAATCAAGACACAGATTTCCTCCCAGCAAAATCACTTCCATGATGACAACGGATCTTTCTCGTATTCAAGTAGCTATGCTTTACCAGCCTTTGTTGGTATCCCTTCCCGCTCCACTTGTGTTTGTGATTGCTCTTTTGATTGTCAATATTGGTGTTGCAGCCATTATTGGTATTGTCATCTTTTGCATTTTTATGGTCGGTATCTCATTCTCCACCACCCAATTGTACTCTCTCCGTGAAAGAGCCAGCAAGTTTACTGATTTAAGAGTTGGATTTTTAAAAGAATTAATCAACAACCTCAAAGTTATCAAATACTACTGCTGGGAACTTCCTTACTTTGCAAATATAGTTGAAGCTAGAACTAAGGAGGTGGAACTTATCATGAAGATTCAAACCATCAGAAACATTATCAATTCTGTTTCTATATGTTTAACGGGCCTCATTTCCATGATGGCATTTTTGATCTTGTATGCCCTTGAACACGCTACCAAGAGCGCAGGTGCCATGTTTTCTTCCGTCACATCCTTTGCTATTTTGTCTGAAATTGTCTACTTGATTCCCGAAGGTTTATCTACCTGTGCTGATATGTTGATGGCACTCACGAGATTGGTTGAATATCTCTTTGCGCCTGAAATTGAAGAGTCAGACAACTATTTGGTGCCACTTGAAAAGGAATCTGAAAACGCTTTGGAAGTCAAAAACAGCACTTTCAAGTGGGAAAGTTTTGAAACGGTGGGAGAGGAAGAAAATAAAGGGTTAACTGCAAAAGAACAGAAGGTATTGAAAAAGAAAAAGAAACTCCAAAAGAAGCAAGACAAAAAGAACAAAATCAAGCGTCTTGCGTTTGAGAAACCAGTCCCAGCCGAAAGCAATTTCCCGGGATTGATTGATATCGATTTGACTATCAAAAAGGGTGAATTTATTGTTGTTACAGGCTCAGTTGGTACGGGTAAGACTTCTCTTTTGAACGCTTTAGCTGGTTACATGAAATGTGAGGCCGGATCTGTTGGCCATAATGGTTCATTGTTACTTTGTGGAGCACCTTGGGCGCAAAACACGACTATTAGGAACAATATCCTTTTTGGAGCGGAATTCGATGCTGCTTTCTACGACCAAGTTCTCTACGCTTGCTCTTTGCAAATTGATTTGAACAATTTGGAAGCCGGAGACTTTACCGAAGTTGGTGAAAAGGGTATTACCTTATCTGGTGGACAAAAAGCAAGAATCAATTTGGCTAGAGCAGTTTATGCTAACCGTGATATTATTCTCATGGACGATGTATTGAGTGCTGTTGATGCCAGAGTCGGTAAACACATTGTTGAACAGTGTTTCTTGGGTCTCATGAAGGACAAAACCAGAATCCTTGCTACACATCAATTGTCTTTGATTGATTCAGCTGACAGAATTGTTTTCATGAACGGGGACGGCACTATTGACGTTGGTACCATGACTGAGTTATTAGCACGCAATAAAGACTTCTCCAACTTGATGACTTTTAGCAAAACTGAAACTCAACCTGAAAAAGATGATGATTCGGATGCAAAGAGTATTACTTCCGTTGAAGTTTCTGAAATCATTCCAACTTATTCAGAATCTTCAGAGAATGCAGACCAACAGATTACCAGAAGAAACGTCAAGGGTGCCAATTTTGCGGACGAAGAAGAGGAATTCCAAGATGTTCATGCTAATAAAGATGCAAGTAAGGGTAAGGTTGTGCAAGCAGAAGAAAGAGCAGTCAATGCAATCACTTCTGAAGTTTACTTTCAATACTTTAAAGCAGGTGTGGGCAAACTTAGAGTTCCGGGTTTCCTTATTGTCATGTTCATTATATTATCATTATCTACATTCTGTGGTATCTTCAGTAACACCTGGTTGTCCTTCTGGGTTTCAAACAAGTTCCCTAACAGAAGTGCAGGCTTTTACATGGGAATTTACGTTTTGTTGAATGTTGCATGGACCTTCTTTGTTATGGCCCAATTTATTGTCATTGTGAACATGACCACTACATCGTCAAAGAACTTGAACTTGGCTTCAGTTAAGAACGTGTTATTTGCGCCAATGTCATTCATGGATACCAATCCTAGTGGTCGGATATTGAATAGATTCACTAAGGATACAGACGCTTTGGATAACGAGATTGGCGAACAAGTCAGAATGTTCACTTACACTGGAGCTCAGATGGTTGGTGTGTTGATTCTTATGTTCATTTATTTGCCATGGATTGCGCTTTCTGTTCCTGTTCTTTTCTTTTTCTTCTTCTGTGTTGCTAACTATTATCAAGCTTCTTCCAGAGAGGTGAAAAGAATGGAAGCTCTCAAAAGGTCTATTGTTTTTACCAATTTTGATGAAGCTTTGACTGGGGTACAAACAATCAAATCCTATCAGACAGAAAAGTCTTTTGTTGAAAACAACAAGAAGTATTTGAATGAAATGAACGAAGCAGCTCTTTTGTACAATACTTTACAGAGATGGTTGGCTTTGAACTTGGAAGTCATGTCCGATGTTGTCGTTTTAATTGTTTCGTTGCTTTGTGTGAGCAAAGTTTTCCACATTAGTCCTGCTTCCGTTGGTTTGTTGCTTTCTTATGCTACCCAGTTATCCGGTTATTTGATCCAGCTTATTAGAACATTTGCTCAATTGGAAAATGATATGAATTCCGTTGAAAGAGTCTGTCATTACGCATACAACATTGAAAGAGAAGCTCCATACACTATTGAAAATACTCAACCATCCACATCGTGGCCCACTAAAGGGGAAATCCGCTTTGACAATGTCTGTATGGCTTACAGACCTGGCTTACCATTGGTTTTGAAAAACTTAGACTTTACCATCAAACCTCAAGAAAAGATTGGTATCTGTGGCAGAACTGGAGCTGGTAAATCCTCCATCATGACTGCTTTGTACCGTTTAAGTGAATTAAACCAGGGAAAGATTGAAATTGATGGCGTTGATATTTCTACTATTGGAATGAAAGATTTGAGATCTCATTTATCCATTATTCCGCAAGATCCTGTTTTATTCAACAGTAACATTAGAAAGAACTTGGATCCATTTGGTGAACACGATGATAAAGTTTTATGGGACGCTTTAAGAAGAGCCAATATTATTAGTGAGACTGAATTGGTTGAAGCCAAGTTGCAAAAGAGAAATGTGGACGAATTGCACAAATTCCACTTGGACCAAAATGTTCTTGATGGCGGTAGCAATTTTTCACTTGGAGAAAGACAATTGATCTCGTTTGCCAGAGCTTTGGTCAGAGATACTAAAATTTTAATTCTAGATGAAGCTACTTCGCTGGTTGACTACGAAACTGACAGCAAGATTCAAAATACCATTGCCACTGAGTTCTCCCACTGCACTATATTGTGTATTGCACACAGATTGAAGACAATTCTTGGATACGACCGGATTATAGCACTCGAAAAAGGTGAAATTAAGGAGTTTGACACGCCATTGAATTTGTTCAACTTAGAAGATGGTATTTTTAGTCAAATGTGTGAAAAGTCCAATATCACACTTCAAGATTTTTCTCAATAGTTATTAGTTTATTTCAGTATCTGTCATTTTGATTTGATTGCAGGTCACTATATATGTGTATTTATTTATGGATTAATTTGAGGTATAAGGATATGATTTGAATTATACGTTCTATTAAATGTATTGATAATTTTCACTTTTTCTAATTATTTGGTAATTTTCAAGTAAAATGTATTTATAATATTACAACGAATAACGGAAAAGAGGGTTTTCCTTGTCAGTCAAATCGGCAAACTCATGGTTTTCGATATTTTCAAATGCAGTGTAGTCATAATTGGCAGCATCTCTCTTTTTGTTCTCTCTCCACAAATAGTACCATACGACAGGTAAGCATCCGTTGTAAAGAACACCAAAAACAACAATGCAAATTTTGGCAGTTGGATAGTTTGGAGCTTCGCTCAACAAAAAGGTTTGTGGCCCTATAAGGTTCCCCACACAGTACGCAACAAGGTAAATGGCGTTCACAGTAACCTTCTTGGTATGACCAGTAACATTAGAAGAAATATTGGAAAGCATGCAAATAGTGGTGAGGGGTGCAACTCCTTGCAAGTAATAACCAATCATAGCAGCAGTTGTATTCTTTGCAAATCCAAGCAAGAGATATCCCAACAAAGCAACACAACCGCCAAGAGTGGACCAAAGCATTCTTTTTGGATAAATTCTGTAGCAATAAGCAAAGGCAATACATCCAGCAAATTCAACTGCACCACTAGGTAACTGCATCACTAATGATTTTTCGCTAGAATATTTAAAGTCAGTTGTAAAAAGAATACTTGCAAAGTTGGTAAGAGACCCGTTGGGAATATTACTACCAACTCCAATAAAAGCAAAAATCCAGGTCTTGACATCAGTGAAAGCTTCTTTGAACTGGTACCACTTGAAAACAGGATTACCAAAACCCTGTTGGTTGACTCTGATACGTTCAACAACCATACCTTTTTCCTCCTCGGTCAAAAACCACGCTTTGGTGGGTTCATCAGGAATATGAACCAAGATAATAAGTCCAAGGAAGATTGTCATACAACCTGTTGTGATGAAAATAACTTTCCAGGCAGCAAGAGAGTAACTGTCTGCATGTTTAAGAACAGTGTAGGCAATTCCATTTCCAACCATGATTCCCATACCGTTTGACGCAAACCAGAATGCTGTTCTGAGAAAAGTTTCGTCCTTTCTGTAATACTGACTGGTGATAATGACAAAAGCAGGCGTGATACTCAGTTCAAGCATCCCAAGAATGGTACGTAACGCAACAAAGCCAGCATATTGCGGTACGGAGTGCAAACATAAAACGATACCCCATAAAATAACAAAAATTCCCACTGTTTTTGCAACCGGAAACCGCTGCAACAATCTGACAGCAGGAAATTCAAAAAATAAATAGCCAATGTAAAATGCAGAAGCTGTCCAGGCATATTGGTTACCTTCCATGTGGAGGTCAGTACGCAATCCCATAATCGAGGCGTAGTTGGTGGTGGACTTGTCCATAAACTGAAAGCAGTACAACAAACACATGACCGGCATCAAGTAAAGGTCAATTTTCCAAAGAAGCTTGCGGTCACGAGCCGCATCAAACTGATAATTACCAGCATGCTCTTTAGCATATTGCATGGCATTATCCACATGTTCGGAAAAGTGGATGGCTTTGCCAGTAACTGGTGAAATTACGGCTTTGAGATTTTCAAATTGGAGCTCATCGGTTGACACTTCAGTCGCAGCTACCTCATTCTTCTTTTCAGACATAATGATATGTTTTAACCAGAACTCAGCATCATCGTTCAAGACGTTGGTGTATTTATAGTTGTAACAACTCCAGCAGTCACTGTCTATCTTATCTCGTCGTATCGCTCGGTCTAAGATTACGCGGAAAATAAAAAAAAATTATATCCAATCAGGGGCTTACGTCGAGATAAGATACTGCCGCACCTGATGGACCAACCAGAATCAACGTCTCCAGGAAAATAAGTGCGGAAGTTTACACTTTGAAGTATTTTCTTTGTTCATCCTCTAATTTTCTAATTGATCGCCGTTAAATGCCGAAAATCCGCCGGTTGTCGATATTATTACCGAGATAACCAGAAATTCCCCAGCTAATTTCAATCACCGGACGTTTATCTGTTGATAAGCTAATAAGCCTCTATCAAAATTTACATTCCAATTCTTTTTTATTAGGTATAAGCCATAAATCATACAAATTAAAAAAAAGCAACTACGACTCACGTTATAATCCCTATAAAATATTTTTTTGTGAAAAATGGAGGGTTGGCCGAGTGGTCTAAGGCGGCAGACTTAAGATCTGCTGGACGTTGTCCGCGCGAGTTCGAACCTCGCATCCTTCATTATTTTTTTTTTACCGAAACACCTATATTTTTATTAACCTAACTATTACTGTTGAATTGGCATGGAAGTCGATGGCTTCAAGATTTCGTCGTCGATAAGGTTAGTTTTCCACAAACTGGTGGTAGTCTTTGGCTTCGTCAAGAAGTTGATACCGTTTTTACCGTAAAAGTTAAGATCACCCAAGAAAGAACCTCTGGAACCAGTGAAGGAGAACATTGGCAATGGAACTGGAATAGGAACATTGATACCAACTTGGCCAACATCAATTCTCTTGTTGAAGTATTGTGCGCTGGCACCCGAGCTTGTAAAGAGCGAAACACCGTTACCGTATCTGTTGTTGTTGATCAATTCAATGGCTTCATCGACGGTGTCGACATTAACAACAGACAAGACAGGAGCAAAGATTTCTTCATCGTAAGCTGAAATACCTGGCTTGGTGTCGGCGATGATTGTAGGACCCAAGAAGTTACCTTTGGCGAGTTGTGGGTCTTCAGGCTTGAAGTTACGTCCGTCCAAGATGACCTTAGCACCTTGTTTCACGGATTCTTCAATGATTCTGTTGGCCTTTTCGACACTTTCTGGGTTAATCAATGGACCCAAGTCGCTGGAAGGATCAAAACCCGAACCAACCTTCAATTGGGCAGCATCCTTGACGATATCCTGGACCCATTCCTTTGTCTTTCCGACGGTGACCAAGACCGAGATGGCCATACATCTTTGACCAGCAGCACCAAAAGCAGCACCACTGATGGCATTGACAAACTGTTGCTTGTTGGCGTCGGGCAACACTACCAAGTGATTCTTTGCACCCAAGTTGGCTTGGACACGCTTGCCCAAAGCGGTGGCCTTTTCGTAGATGTACTTACCGGCCTGGTCACCACCAACAAAGGTGATGGCCTTGATTCTGGGGTCTTCAACGATCTTGTTGACGGTAGCGTGTTTACCGTGGACCAAGTTGACCACACCAGCAGGAACGCCGGCCTCAGCAGCCAATTGGGCAATGATAAGGGCAGCACCAGGAACTCTTTCGGAAGGCTTGATCACGGTGGTGTTACCGGTAGCCAACACCAATGGGAGGGCCCACAATGGAACCATGGCTGGGAAGTTGAATGGACAGATGGAGCCAATGACACCCAAAGGTTCTCTGACCATTTTGGTCTCCATATCGGTAGAGACCTCCAAGGACTCGGCCTTCAAGTCGTTGGTGATGTTGACGGCAGCCTCAGCCACTTGTAAGCCTCTGGTGACGTCTCCCTTGGCGTCAGCAAACGTCTTACCCTGTTCCAAGACAATGACAGCGGCAATTCTGTCCATGTTTTCTCTTAACAACTGAACAAACTTGAACGCAATGCCCTGACGTTTGATGATGGAGTAGTTGCTCCAGACGGGGAACGCAGCTTCGGCAGCAGCAATGGCTGCTTCCAACTCGGCATCCGTCGACTGTGGGACCTTGGAAACAACAAGGTTGGTTGCAGGGTCGTGCACATCAAACCATTCGGCCGATTCTGACTTGAGGAGCTCGTTGTTGATGAAGCTGGGGGTGAGGTATGGCTCATCGGAAGCCGTGGTGTGTTTTGTGGGGTAGCTGGTGGTGGTGGACGATAACGCAAGGGTCAGCAGCGATCTGGCAAGACTGCGGCGTATAGCCAATGAAAGGTTTCTGGACAACATACAAGCGCTGGAAAGAAGTTGGTTACACGCAAAAAAAAGTGGGGGATGTGCTGCTGTATTTATACTGCTGGAACGGGGAACATTTGCGGCATGCGAGATCCGTTTTTCAAATCGAAAAAATCATCGTCTTCTCCACGCCTGCCCCTCATACAACAATAACCGTGGAAAACCGGGAGCACGACAAAAAACACGTGCTTCAAAACTCAAACAGTCAATAGCTTAACTACTCAGGTTGACACCACGCTTCTTTTTGTTGCTTCTTGTCAACGTCAACCGTCTGCTTCTGTTACTGGTGGTTCATTTCGGCCAAATTCGGTAATCGGCGCAAATTTGCCAAACGCGGCTGTCGACGATTACGGAACTCGCTTTCCTCGCGGTTGCAACCCATCCCAATCGGGAAATCCGTGCGCCAAAAAACATACTGTACACAACTCACTGACATAAATATATTTGCATCTATTGATAACTAACTAATGGCGATAACTTTCACTGTTCCACAAGTCATAGTACAAGTCTAAAAGGCAAGAAGTACTCCACGCCTGAGTTGGACTCGAGTCAATACACAATGCGCCGTCCTTATTGGTCAATTCCGCCAAGCCAGCCCACGGACTCTCGCGGATCCACGCCATGTGGCCCTTGATCCGATCGTTGAGAGCTGTCAAGATCTTGCTGGAAGGATGTGCATCGTGCTCCTGCTGCAAATGGTCGTTCGCAACATAGTTGAAGTACAAAAACGCCCGCAAAAAGTACCCAGTGCACCACACCCATTCAGGACCCTGGTGGTAGTTTCTTCCCTTTGAGGTGGCGAAGTCGGTGCTGTCCTCGCCGTTGTTGTAATTCGGTCTGTAGTTCCAGTCTTCGGGGTCCAATGTTCTCATACCAACAGGCCCACGAATCACACGATCGGCTACTTGAACCGCAGACAACCCGTGGCTCGGTGTGAAAAGCTCTGGTGCAACACACATGGCTACTGCAAAGTTGGGTCTCAACTGATAGTCCTCGTACGGCTTTCCAGACCGATACAAGTCCTTGTACACGCCTCTTCTGTGCACAAGTCCCGAATCCAAAACGTACTTGTGGTCGTCGCTGGCTTCACCTGGAACATAAAAGTGTTTCTCAAAATTGTCTAGCAACAACTGTTCCCAGTCAGCCAACAGTATCTTGGATCCATCAGGCTTCTCAACTTCAGTATACTCAAAAGCTCCGTCTGCACGCAATTTGTTCACAAACCGCAAGGTACTCTTCAACAACCCTTGAATTTCAACAGCAGCCCCGTCTCTAGGTGTCCCAGGTACTCCCTTTGAGCCAGCAGTGACACTTTCACCCATCTTGTCCATCCATGTTCCACAGTTGAACTGGGATCCTCCATGAACCAACCCGGTTTCCCAATTAACATACGCTTCGACATTGAATCCTTCATCCGTCATCTGTGAATCCAAGTTAGGTCCAGCATTGGCCTCACGATACTTGATCCCCTTTGCATGGCGCAGCAAGATTTCATACACGACTTCTCTAATTGAAGATTCGTAGCTGAAAGCACGCTCGTCATCGTGTGGAATGTACGTGTCGTCCAAGGGGAATCTTCTTGCAACTTTTTCGTCCAAAATCTTAACACCTTCAGGAGCATGAACAACATACTCCTGGACGGCTTGAAGAAACCACCAGGCTGCGTCTCTGGCATTGTATCGAGGATTTCTTCCAGCATCCAACAAGTTGGGAATTAATCCATGCTTCAACGTTTGCGCAAAGCCCAAAATGTGCTGTTTGGCATCTTCGTACCGGCCAGTAACGAGGAACAACCCTCTAAACGAAATGAAAACATCCCGTCCCCAACATCTCATATAATCGTTACTGAAATGTGGAAGACCAGCAGCGATACATGGAATCTGCTCCGTGGCTTTGATAGAGGTACTGTTCATCTTTCCCACCATCTGAATTGATGTCAAGGCCAAGCTTTGCACAAAATTGGTTCCCAGCTGAATATCTTTACTGAAACTGCGCAATGCTCTGAATCTGGCTGCTTCGTACGCAATACCAACAACAAGGAAGAAGTAGTGCGGTCTCAAGAAGTAGGGAGCAATTCTGATTGCATCAATTCGGGAACGTAACCAGTCTCGGAACTTTGCCATTCCTTTGGACTTTTCTGCATACTTGTCTAATCTGTTGACAACGTAATCCAATGCCCATTCACCTTCTCTTATGTGGTCGCAAATCGGGTGTCCCAAGTCGTTTTGCCAGATAACATGCCCCAAAGCCAAGTTCCAGCCTTCCAAACCAGCATATACCAACGTTCCGTAGTTTGGAAGATAGTATGGCCCTTCGTGGCCAGCACTGGCATCACGTTCTTCCGGTTCACATTTGTAAAGAAGCGCATTCAAATCATACAAATCCAAGTCCTTTGAAGCCTCAATGGCTCCTTCTCTAACAAAGTTGTCCAACTCTTCATCAACATTTGGGATTTCGGTCGAAAACACTGCAATCGATCCAGGAATAAAACTGTCATCAACCTTGATAATGGCCTTGTTGTCAACCACTTCAATCAAAGGGCTTGGAATCTCTTCAACTTGAGTTGGAACACCAGTTAAAACTTCTTCATCATGTTTGTACTCACCAGTCTTTTTCAAAGTATAACTGAATTCATTCTTGACTTTGGTTCCTGCCAAAATGGAAGGGGTCAAGATTTGCAGGCCAACATCGTTACTGAATTTGGTTCTGGCAATCAAAAACCAACCCTTGCCGGTTCTGGAGTTGTGTCTCTGAATGGTGATGTATTGGTCCTCATGATGAATGTACATCTCATTGTCTCGGGAGATTTCCTTACTTTCCCGAGCAAGACTTTTTCTAATGCTGTGCAACTTGGCTTTAACCTTTCCAATACCGTTATCTTCATGTGAATACTGCCTCTTTTCGTTGACAACGTCTAATAAGTGAGGATATATCTCGTCATAACCATAAACAGAACCAATTGCAGAAGAGCAAAACGCAACCAACGCAGCATTTGGCAATGTGTCTTCGGGGGTTCTTTTCTGCGTGGGAGTTTCGTTATCATGAGTACAATCCATAAAAAGAGCGTGTGGTTGTTGTTCAGTCAACAGTCTTGGAATCTCTAATTCGGTGTATGAGTCAATGAAAGCATTCTTTTCAGGTTCCTTAGCGGCAGGATATGCAAAGTCGTCCAATGGTAACCAAGTCAACGAGCCAATAGGTCTTCCTCCGTGTTTGTGCACCAATCTAGACAATTCTGAAACGTTCCAGGCTTGCATGGCCTCTCTAATAAGGGAATTGATGGCCAACTTTTCAACAAAGATCTTGTCCATGGCTTCAGACCCACTAAACAATTCGGCAACGACATACAAGTTGGGGTTGACGCTTCTGGCTGCATCTAAAAGCGCTTCGCCAACATGTAAAGGTGTCGAGTGACAGTTATCGATTCTAAACCCATCAAAGTTTAAAGCACACTCTTTAGTGTAGTTGATCATTCTTTCCCAGACATGCAGCGAGTCTTCCTTCTTTTCGCCGTATCTGAGTTTGACACAGTCTCCCCAAATAATGACTTCTCTTCTCAAGTAAGCCTTGGACTGCGATGAGGCAAAGTCAACCAATGGGTTTCCACCCCAAATCCAGCCATTGTTGGCTAAAGCCCACTCTTTCCCGTTCGCATCCTGGAAACGGGTAAAGTAAGGTTCGGCTAAGGGGTTCTTGGTAGTGATTTCGCCCAATTTGGGGCCATTTTCTTCCAATCTCAAAAATCTCACTCTGCTTCTCACCTGTTCCTTGATTGTCTTGATATCGTCATCATATGAAGCATACAAGTCGACATTTATCTCATCAATAATGGACCCAGCCTTGGCAGAAAGCACATCAAAGCTGGCTTCATTACCATAAATAGCCTTTAAAATGCTCAAGAACTTGCTGATATCGAGTTTGTTTGCATATCTTTCGCCCAAAATGATGCCGTTATTGGCCACTTTCAACGTAAACTCGGCAAGCGACTCTGGATTTCCGGCACTGACGTCACCTGGAATTTCCACGGGAGAAGAATTTGAGTTTTCCTTAAAGGCTCTTTCAAGGGCTTCGAGAGTTGCAGTTTTGTCAAACACGTAGTATTGCCATAATTGCAATTGGTCAAAAACTTGCTTTGGAAGGGCGTCAATAACGGCAGAGATATCCAGTTCGCTATTAATGGTGGTGGGCAAGCCCAATTCTTTCAATTTAGCGGAAAATTCAAGGAGCTTTGCGTCCAATTCGATGGCTGCAATCAAGTGGGGCGCAGTTTCGGCATTGTAGCCCGAGTCTGGGTACTGCCTGAGCCATTCTGAGTTGTTTGCAGTGTGGTTCCAAACCACATCAGTCAAGGATAACAAGTTGTGCTTGTTCAAAATGGCCTTGATTTGGGACTCTGCCTCCTCGTTCGACTTGAAGATGGTGGGGTCAAAGCTCAATTGGTCGTAGATGGAATAGGGAGAGTCGGACTCACCTCTGTGTTGCAACGGGGTAAAGTGGATCATGTTGTAGCCCTTTGCAGCCACATTAGCAAAGAACTTGTCCCAGTAGGCCAAGGGCCCGATCCACTTGGAGACGACCGATTGGATATTGATGTTGTTGAACGGAAGAAACTCGCCATTGATGGTGAGGTACGGAGGGACAAGGAAGTAGAAGCGTTCTGTAGTCAATTGGGTGTCGTTTTCATCGTGGTAGCGGATGTAGTAGTTGTAGGAGCCCGGTTTGTGGATGGGGACGGTGATGGAGATATCGTTGTGGAAGGAGCTTTCGAGTGGATATTCAACATAAGACTCTCTTTCATACGGAGTGTTGTAGTCACGAGGAATGTTGACGAACAACGTACCGTTGCTGGTAACGGTGGACGCGGCATTCAACACGAACCGGAGGTGGTACAACACGTCGCCTTTGGAGTAGTTGTTCAATTCGATGGAGGGAAGGATATAGACGCCATTGTTGGAGGAACCAACGTTGACCGGCTCTCCTGAGTCCTGAAGACGAAGAAGAACAGTGCTGGACATGTGGCGGCTAAAGAGAATAGCGTGGAATACGTTTGGTTGCGGCCAATTTGGAAGGGGTGCTGCCGGCGTATGCAGTACAATTCACTGGCATAAGACGTGTGGGGGTGAGAAGGGTTAGAAGTGGGGGCGAAAAGCAAGAAAGTGCCGAAAATCGGCAAAAAATTTGGCAGGATTTTTCACAGCAAAAAAAGTTGGGGCATACTGGGAATTGAACCCAGGGCCTCTCGCACATTTGTGTTCGTTGTCGATCACCCAAAGCGAGAATCATACCACTAGACCACACGCCCTACTTCGTGAGTAGGGGCAATTTAGGCTGTTCAGGAGGAAAAATAGCACATTTCTAGGTTGCTATTGTGTGTTTTGAAGTAGAACTTGTTCTTGTTCTTATTGTCTTTGTCTGTCTGTTTTACGATTATTTTCTTTTTGGGTAATTCTTAGGACGTTTCATCCGCTTTAGGAAAGAGATTGACCCTCCATCAGTATTGTCACTATCAGTTATTGTCACTATCAGTACCAGCTGTGTGTTATTGTTGTGTCACGGGCAAAATATTTTCGTCGCAACGACTAGACGATGCTCCTTAAGAAAAAGACTGATACAAAAGCACTAAAAGCTGAGAACACGAAATGCTGAAAACTGCAAACTGAAACCACCAAACACCAAACCACTCCCACTAACCCGTAAACATCTTTCGTACACCTCTCTACCCACAACTTCTCGTACTTCCCGCTTGTTCTTCCCAGCGAATGAGCCTACCTGCAGGACGATAGAATGAACACAAAACCCGAAAACGAAAACTGAAGCGGAAGTGAGCGCCAAAGTCATCCTTTTTGTTTTACCCAAACACATCACATAACCAGCACCGCCAAACCATCAATTGGCACAACACCCGGGGTCTCACAGTATACCACCAGCACCCAAACATCCTTCTACACACACCCCAGCTTGTTTGAAACACGCCTCGCCACAATCCACGCGTCCGTCTAACCATCATGGGTGCTTGTTGTAGTTGCTTGGGCTCTCGTAGCAACGACGGCAGCCATGCGCCACTTTTGCTTGCCGAAAACGAGCGTGAAGCCATCTCTGCCCTCTTGCAGTACTTGGAAAACAGATCCGACGTCAACTTCTTCAGCAACGGCCCCCTCAGGGCCTTGAGCACCTTGGTCTACTCGGAAAACATCGACTTGCAGAGAAGCGCAGCCTTGGCCTTTGCAGAAATAACCGAAAAAGACGTCCGTGCTGTCAACCGCGATGTCTTGGAACCCATCCTCATTTTGCTCCAGTCCACAGACACCGAAGTCCAACGTGCTGCTTGCGGTGCGTTGGGCAACTTGGCGGTCAACACCGATAACAAAATCCTTATTGTTGAAATGGGGGGCTTGGAACCCTTGATCAGACAAATGATGTCCACCAACATTGAGGTCCAGTGCAACGCCGTGGGGTGCATCACCAACTTGGCGACTCAAGACGACAACAAGTCGAAAATTGCCAAAAGCGGCGCCCTCATCCCACTCACAAAGTTGGCCAAGTCCAAGGATATCAGAGTACAACGTAATGCCACAGGGGCCCTTTTGAACATGACCCATTCCGGCGAAAACAGACAAGAATTGGTTAACGCAGGCGCTGTTCCTATCTTGGTTTCATTACTCTCGAACGACGATGCCGATGTCCAATACTACTGTACCACGGCCTTGTCCAACATTGCCGTTGACGAGTTAAACAGAAAGAAGTTGGCCAGCACCGAACCCAAGTTGGTCAGCCAGCTCGTAAACTTGATGGACTCGCCTTCTCCTAGAGTGCAATGCCAGGCCACCTTGGCGTTGAGAAACTTGGCCTCGGACTCGGGCTATCAGGTTGAGATTGTCAGAGCAGGCGGATTGCCACACTTGGTCCAGTTATTGACCTGCAACCACCAACCTTTGGTTCTTGCGGCTGTTGCTTGCATTAGAAACATTTCAATTCATCCGTTGAACGAAGCTTTGATCATCGAAGCCGGGTTTTTGAAGCCTTTGGTTGCGTTGTTGGACTACACCGACCTGGAAGAAATCCAATGCCACGCCGTCTCCACGTTGCGTAACTTGGCAGCCTCAAGCGAGAAGAACAGAACAGCCCTTTTGGCAGCTGGTGCAGTGGATAAGTGCAAGGAATTAGTATTGAAGGTACCGTTGTCCGTGCAGCTGGAAATCTCGGCATGTTTTGCTATTTTAGCGCTTGCTGACGACTTGAAGCCCAAGTTATACGAGAGTCACATCATCGACGTGCTCATTCCCCTAACCTTTAGTGAAAATGGTGAAGTTTGTGGCAATTCTGCTGCTGCATTGGCTAACTTGTGCTCACGCGTGTCAAACGAACACAAGCAGTACATCCTTAATAACTGGTCTGAGCCAGACCAAGGGATCTACGGGTTCCTTATCAGATTCTTACAGAGTGGAAGCGCCACTTTTGAGCACATAGCCTTGTGGACCATTTTGCAGTTGTTGGAGTCGAACAATCATGATATCAACTCTTTGATCAAGGAGAACGAGTCTATTCTTTCAGGAATCAAGAATTTGAGTGCTTCACAACAAGTTCTGTCGCAGAAGGTGAGTCAGAACAACGACGACCAGTTTGACGACCCCAAAGTCGAGTTGTTCAACTTGACACAACAGATCTTGCAAATACTAGGCTAAGTCTTGATAGCACATACTTACACTTACTTATTTACTTCTATAGTATGCCTGCGGGTAGTTTATATAAACAGATTTCATTGTGCGAGTTGCTTAGTTGGTTGTTCTTTGGTTGGCGCTTCTTCCGATACTTTGAGAGAACCAAGTTTGTTGAGAAGGTCTGCATCCTTGTTGAGGTCTGCATCCTTGTTGAGGTCTGCATCCTTGTTGAGGTCTTCCTTGTTGAGGTCTGCCTTGTTGAGGTCTGCATCCTTTTTGGTGATTGTTTCCAGAAGCAACTTCTGGTACTCGTTTTCCAATTCGTGGTCCGATTCAGATGCAAATAAATCGTTAACTTCGTTTACCTTGGCGATTTCTTGGTCGATTTCTGCCTTTATATCTTCGATATCTTCGATAGATGCTTTGCTATTGAGGCTCTTCAACACTTTCGTGGTGGTGACCAACTGCTGGTACAACCCTGCGTTGATATTGGATTCGTTGATCTTGAGGAGAATGGCATTGAGTTCTGTTTGCGTATCCAACGACTTGTGGTACGATTGCGTCAAGGTATTCCGCATGCGCAAGAGGGTCTTGAGGCGTGGTTTCTGGCTGTCATCGGCAATCAACAGTTTTATTTTTGCAGTAACAGCATTGATTTTGAGCTCCAAATGCTTGTTGCGGTTGGTGATGTTCATGAGACTCGTTTTGAGGTCAATAATGCCGATATCATCGTCGGAAACGGGTTCCGTGTCGAACTTGACGTAACTGATGTCGTCTTGAGTTCGTACTATGCATTTTCGAGTGGATGAAGATAATTCTTTGAGAACAAGCTCGAAATCAACTGGTGTAATCGCCATTTTTTGCAGTAGAAACTCGTGCAACGTCTTGTTGCTGAACAACTTGCTTGTGTAGTCGCCTGAAGCCAACTCCGTGTCGACGATTGCCAGGCATTTCGCCACCAACGCCGCCAACAGTTTGGTATGGATATATCGCTCGTCAAAGAGCTTCCCCTGGGCATCTAGCGAGGTGTACGGTGCTCCCAACAAGTGCAAGCCCCACAGGAGCCAGCTGGTGGTCGGAGTGGCCGGCACCAATGCTTTCTGCTTCACGAGCTCGTTCAACACCAACCCCACACACTTGGGCTTGCCGTATTCCGGTAGACTGAGCAATTGGTCCAATGGAGGGTTTTGTGTGGGTATGGAGACGGCGGAATCGCCAATGGAACTTGCAGTGATAATCTTCACGAGAACAACTTCCCAGGCATCGATATTGGCGTCGTAGCCTTCGGGATTGAGGTCGGAAAGACGGGAAAAGTCGGAATACAACGACGAAAGCCGCGAAACACGAAACCCTTCGTCTCTACGTATGATTTCTTCAGGGGTAGTCATGTGTGGATGGTGCGATTTATCCCGTTTCTAAACGTTTTTCTATTGATCCGCGCAACGTTACACAAAAATTATGGGTGCAAAATTTAAAACTACTCATTAATGTTCAAACGCTGAAGATTCAACCCCACCTGGTCTCTCAAGGCGTCCACAACGTCCAAAATGGCTGTGGCAGCAGGAGAGTCGGCATACTCATCAAAGAAACACTCGCCAGAATCACACGACTTGCCGATGCGCGGATCCAACGGCACAGATCCCAAGAACGGTATGCTCAAGTCCTCACACAACTGCCTGCCTCCGCCGGTTGTGGCCTTGAAGATCTGTGATTCGCCCTTGCAGTTGGGACATACAAACCCGGACATGTTCTCCACCACGCCTAGGATCTTGATGTTGGCCTTGCGGCAGAAATCAATCTCCTTTCGCACGTCGAGAAGCGCAACTTCCTGTGGCGTGGTGACAATCAACGCTCCGTCGATGCCCGCTTCTTTCATGTATGTGGTGACGGAGAGATGCTCGTCAGACGTACCAGGCGGCGTATCCACCACCAAGTAGTCCAAATGGTCGCCCCAGTGCACATCTTTCAAGAACTGCTTGATGAGGCCGTTCTTCTTGGCCCCGCGCCAAATCACGGCCGAGTCCGGGTCTGGCAACATGAACAGTATGCTCATCAAGCCCAAGTTATCGGCCACATACACAGGAGACCAGCCTGAGTTCGACTGGTGGATCGACTCGCCCTCGGCCCCCAACATCCGTGGCAACGACGGGCCGCAGATATCCAAGTCCATCGCGCCAACCTCGATGTCGTCGTCTGCAGCCAACGCCCAGGCCAACATGGAGGTGAAGGTCGACTTGCCCACGCCTCCCTTGCCCGAAAGCACCAATATCTTGTGGTCTATTTGCAGTAGCCTCTGGTTGATCACGGGCAAGTCGGGGTCCGGCCCGGTGGGGAGCTGTGTGGAACAAATCGTTTGGTTGGGACATCCATCGCAGGCATCGCCCTTTCCGGCATTCTCCGACTCTGGGCCAGGACAGTGCTCTGGCTCCGGACCCTTGAGGTTCGATATTGACGGTGCCATTCTTCAGTTCTTACTAATGATTAAAGATGTGATTTCTTTTATCTGCGCATCTGATTACATGATAAAGTTGTATACACTCCTTATTCTAAAAGCTTCTATACACTCCTCAATCTAATAGAAAAGTACTTATGTTCGGCTTCTCCCAAGTACAAGCTTAAGATCTTGGTGCTGATATCGTCAATCTTGGCGGCGTTCCGCAAAGCCAAATCGCCAACCTTCTTGGAAATCAACTTGAGGGCTGTTTTGGTACGGAAATCAGCGGGCGTTTTCACAGTTGAAATGTTGGCCAACAAAAACTCGATACTTTCAAGCGTAGGCTCGCTAAGCAAACGAATGTACCGCTCGTAAACACCAGCACCAGAGTTCCATTGCGGAATAATAAGCCCTGCTTCGGGAAACTTTCTGATAATCGCCAATAAATGGCTCTTGGAGCTCGCGCTATTGGATATAACTGTGTCTGGCCCCAATTTTTCAGTAATCGTCTCGTGTGCCTGTTCCCAGAGCGATGCACGCACAAGAGCCTCGCATTCCTGCCAGTAATCACCCGTTTTCCTCTTGCTGATTGCAAAGGCTTCATCGATCAAGCTGCTAGGAACCTGGAATTCTTGAACCAATTCCTCTTCTTCGCCATCAAGGATATATTGGATATTGGAGATCACAACACTCCTAATGAGCTTTCTTGCAGTCTCGCCATCGCTGTAGTGTGAATAAACGTAAATAGCATCTTTCCACAACCCGTTCTTTTCCAAGTAGTCGCCGAATTCAATCGTAAACTGATCAAAAACACCATCAGTCAAAGATAACGATCTCTTCAATATCTTGTAGATGAGCCATTTCAACTTCTTGTTCAAGTGACACGTCTTGAGCTTGGCCAAGTGTGATTCCTTCGGACTGAAAGGTTGTAAATGTACGTCCCCGTATTCCAAGTAAAGTCTCATGATATCAATGACTGGACTGCTTTCTTCTGTAGGAATCTCGTCAATCAAACTTGCCAACGAATAGCTTTCCGCAAGCTCCTTGTTGCAGTAGTATACTTTGAGACCTAAAGCAACGTTCCATGGCAAGTTCTTTGTACTTTCAGCAAAATCACGAGCTAAAATCTGGTAAATTTTAACAAGCGATTTTGGAATTGGACTTCCAGACCATGCTTCCAATTGTTCGTTTGCCATTTTTTGTATCAATTGATCAGTTTGATCCATCCAGTCATTGTAACCTGGATCCAACAAGGATAATATGGAAGCCAAATGAGGATTTTGAGAGTTGGTAGCGGTCTCAATAGCACCTTTGACATCACGGTCGCACAATTTTACATAAACCAACTCCAATGGATCAACAGTAGCAGTCTTTTTCATGTGGTTGATAGCATCCTTATTATAGATTCTGAGCCAGTCACCAAATAACTGGCTTCTCTTAAGATCGTACCAACCAGCAGTATACAGTGACTGCAGATATAACTCAGGGCTGGGATCAAAAAGTATGGAACAGAGTCTAATTATATGGTCTTCCTCAGCAAGCAAATCACTGCCAAATAGTTCAGAAAAGTATATGGACTTTTGCAATATTGACTGGAAATCAGAAGTCTCTGCGTTTGCCAATTCGTGAACAATTGGATACTTGTTATCTCTCAACAGTAAAACTGATTTGGACTGCAAGTACTTGATGATTTTGGGGATGTTGTTGGGATAAATGCTGCTATCTTCCGAATCGTCTTCAACAATAAGGTCCAACTTGGTGTTGTTGGAAGGTGTCGAAGCCTGGTTTTCCAAAGCACCTTTGTTAAAGTCGGAAAACAATATGTCGTCAACATTGCTGACTGAAAGTTGTTGCTTTCCTTTATTGGATTCGACAACGAACGGATTCAACGACGAGTTGAGGTCATTTGAAAGCTCAAGCTGCACCAACCAATCGTGAGAAACAGCCAAGTTGGGCCTTATTTGAATATTGTTAAAGACCGCTTCATCAGACACATTAGGTTCGTATGCTTTTTCATCAATAATGTCTTCCATGTTGTAGTTTTTAGGAAAAGTGCTAACAAGCTGCTTCAAGTATTCATATTTATTGGCAGCATCACTGGTTTCTGGTACGATAAGTTGATCTTCAGGTTCCAGTTCGGACTCTTCTGAATCAACGGTAATGTCGTTGACACTTGTGCTTAAAGCATCAACAACCTTGTTTTGTTTGTGAACGGCAAGCTGGTTATTGATCTCCCTGGCAACCAAGTCACGCTTGGTTGATAATATGCTTTTGGGAGCCGTTGCACTTGTGCTCCACCCTCCAGGAATGCTGCCAGTTTGATAACTCAATCTTTGCTTCTTGACTTCTTGCTCATACTTGTCACTTTCGTATAACCGTGCATATTCTTGTTCGGCTTCCTGTTCCTTTGCATCCTGTTTTCTCTTCAATTCAAGAAGAGTGCGTCCATAATCAGAATCATCAACGTAATTTTCACTGATCAAGCCCCACACACTGAAATGCTTCACCTTAAACACCCATACATGAGTGATTGGATCATATGTAACAAATTCCATTCCGGTATAACTACGCAATTCCTTGATGAAATTGCCAGCAGAAGTGCCTTCTCTCGGAACAACATTTTCTTGAGTAATGGTGGCAGGAACATTCAATCCTGTGCCCATTGGTGGACTCTTTATTTCGTTGCCGTAGACCTGCACTGCCTTCGAGCCAATGATAAAGATGTCTTCAAAGAGTACTTTGGCAATGGAACTCTTTCTTTCTAATGCAATCTGTGCAACCTGAGACAAGTCCACAGGGAAGTTGTAAGATATTTGACCGAATCCAACTCTTCCTATAATGAAATTTTCAACACTGGATAATTGGTCCAACAGAGCGTTTTCAAGTTCCTCAATTGCTGGTGAAGTCCAATATCCATTATATTTGTCTGTAGGCTTTTCCTCTTCCATGCCCACACTCACACCGTTCAATACTTTCAGGTCCCTTCGTGGAGGAGTTTGTGCAGCGTCTTTAACTTTGTAGGCATACCTGTTGGATATTTTGGCCTGTTTATGTCCTGTACTCACTACATCGTCTTCATCTTCCTCCTCATCATCACTGTAATGGGATGGCAACACTTTTTCGGCCAGCGGCACGTTGGTTTCGATTCTTCTTCTTTTGGAATTGAACACTTTGTCGGCATCAATGAGATGGTATTTTAATGGTTTGGATTTTATCACAAGTCTCTTTATGCCACGTACTCCTCTTCCAGAAGCAGCTGAACGGAAGGAGCTGCTTGAGAAGCTCTTGGATGCTTGTGGACCACCTTTGGGCAACACTCTAAGCTTTGATGATGCTTCAACATAGTTTGAAGATGTAAATAAGCCTTTGACGGTTTCTGTGACGGCACTGGTTCTGAACATTCTGAATGTTTGTCCCAATTTCGAAAGTAACGACGATTTGGGCTGCTGCTTTTCCTTTTCAATATAGGAGAAACGTCTTTTCTTTTCACCGGATTCTTTATTGCTTGTTTCGGTAAACAAGTTGGCTGTGATTGACTGGGGCATTGAGGTAATGTTTTTTTGCAAGTTGTTCAACACTTGGTCGTAGTTGTAAGGATTGCTGGTGAGATTGACCTGGATTTGGTTACTGGTGGTTCCGTTGGTGCTGGAGTTTCCAAAAAGTCCAGTAACGGGTGCAGCACCAAAAAGACTGTTACTGATGTTTCCAAGAGCTCCATTGGAGGTGGAATTTGTGGTGCCAAACAATCCTGGGTTGTTGGTGTTGGTGTTGGTATTGGTAGTACTATTATTGCCAAACAACCCAGCACCAGCACCAGCACCAGTTCCTGTGTTGTTTCCACCAAACAATCCTGTTCCTGTGTTGGTGTTCAGGGATGTGCTCGTGTTGCCAAATAATCCACTGCTGGCGTTGTTGGTGGTGTTTCCAAACAAGCCTGCTGGTTTACTGGCAGAGTTACCAAACAAACCGCCACTATTAGCGGCCGTCGTCGTGTTTCCAAGTAACCCTGATGGTTGTGAGTTTGGTTTGGCGCCAAATAACCCGCCAGCCTGACCTGTGTTGGTGCTGGGTGCAGGGTTGCCAAACAATCCACTTGTCGTTTGATTTGGTGGACCCGACGCGGCTGGCGTCGTTTTGGCTCCAAACATCGAGCTGCCCGAAGTACCACCAAATGATGAAGATCGAGCAAAGCCCGAAGATGCGCCCCAATTGTTGTTGGACGTCGTGTTTGCTCCAAACATATTTGGTTGGTTTGGTCCGTTACATCTTCAGATTGAAAACATTTCTCAAGAAACGTAAACACCGTTCTGGTATTTACGCCGATGCGCGTAATTTACATACCATTTTCTAATTACTATACATACATTTATCAGGACGACAACTGGAGGTTAATGCTGGCTTCAGCACTGTACCAGAACTTCTCAAACTTACGCAAGTTGCCCTTGCTGCTGTAGACCTTGTTGGGAATGCCAACATCTATGAGGTAATGCAAAACGTCGCCCTGTTCCAAGTGTCCGTTCTTGTAGGCGTGTATCAACCCGGTGATGGGTAAGCCCATGGAGATGCACCATTTACAGCTCATCAACAAGGATTCGTCCAGAAGCGTGCCAGAACCACCATCTATGCCAGAGGGAATGTCCAACGACAAAATCTTGCGCAGTTGTTGTGGTTGATTGCACCAAGCAACAAGAGTCTTCAATTGGCGTTGGTCTTCTTCCTGGTAGAATATGTCTTCCAAGTGATCTTCGTAGCCCTGTAAAGCATCCACAATTAACTCAACAGGCGTATCAAGCTGGTGGTTGATGATATTCAAGAGCTCATGGACGGTGGACGAGATCACCTTTCCTCCAGCCTTTTCAAACAAGTTCCATTGCGAAGCCAAATCTTTATCGCAATCGTCATCGTTGTTTATCACAAATGCCAACACACGGACGCCATGGTTGGTCAAGTGGCGTCCAGTAGCAAACGCACGACTCCCGCAGCGAGCGCTTCCGATCAATAGAAGCACCAATGGAGGCAAGTTGTGGTTGTTCTTCTTGCTCAATCGGGTCGAGCCCCCCAAGATCTTGTTTGTAATGAGTTGTGATAAGTTGGAGGCACAAACTTCAGCCATAAGCGGTGCGCTGATGCCGTAGGTCTCGGCAGATAACCGTTCGATTTCAAGTAATTGGACTGGTGAAGATAACGGGATGGTGCTCAAATTATCACCGTGTACAAGCTTGAGGTTCTGTGACGAGGCCGAATCGTTGTTGGAAGGTTTTGGTGCTGGTTGCGGCTTGGCACCCGATGTCTTTTTGGCTCCAATATTGTCCCAGTTGTCTGTTTTGTTTAGCTCAAGAACCATTTCGTCATTGTCAAACTTTTCCTTTCTCTTGTTCACATTGTCGATCTTGTTGTGGCCCACCAACCGGTCGTTGGGATCCACTGTATCTCTTTTTTGCAAGTCAGCGAACACGCTCTTCTTGTCAAACATCGCCAAGTTGGCAGCAAAGTCGAATTCGTTGGAGTTTATGTCTTGAATGTCGCTTTCCCAGTCGGGATCGTTCGATTGTGTGGACGAGTAGTTCTTTGCCGACTTCAATCTCGGTGTCTGGCTCCGGCTGCCTGATGTTTTTGGCGTTCCGTAGTTGGACTTGGCAAACACAATGGCGTCGTCCAAAAGCTCACCAGCACTGTGGCCATTATTGTTGTTATTGTTCTTGTTCTTCTTTTTCTTGAAGTCTGGCGGCAATTGGAGCACTTTCAAGTCAGCGATCTTGGAGCTTTCGATGCTGACGTTGGCTCGCTTGTGCTGCGGATTGAACGACTGGACGGCGTTCCCAAGCGAAATCACGTTGCTGTCAACATGATAAATCACACCAGTGGTGCTGGTGCCGTCCTTAAGCTTCAAGTCCACCTTGTAGTTCAAGAATTCCGTCATGGTCCGTTGAAGGAGTTGATTAAAAGTTGGTGATTTCGCTGTTGAAGTGCGCGACATTTTGAAGGTATTGAAGACATTGAAGACATTTATCGGTAAGCGCACGACCTTCTTCTTATACCTGATTTAAACAAGAAACGGTCAATTGGCTCTGCTTACAGTTTCCTAAAACTGAAATCTCAAGCAAGTCTCTTCATGCCTCACGTTTATCTCTAAATGTAATGCAAAAATGTGGAATTTTTCACTGGTGCGCGCGCGCAGCTCAGCCCGCTCATGCCGGCTGCTTCTCGCCAATGTCTCTCAAAGTAAGTCTTCCAATTCGAACTCTTTGCACCTCATTTTTGTACCAATGGAATTGTTGCCGTCAGCAGAGTATAATGATGCCATTTTTATCCTGTTTGCGGCCTTGCGGCGCCAACATTGCTCTGCTCATCGTTTTCGCCGAAACCGTCGGCTTCTCGGAGGCTTTTTCTGCAGGTCGCGCGCGACGTGTGCGGGCCAAACTTACACTGGAAAAAAATCAACGGCTCCACATGATTTACACCAGATTCGAGTAGCAGAACCATCCTCTTTTCGCCATTCGCGTGTCTGTGACGTCGTTGTTTGTCGATTCCTAGAGTGCTTGCTCGTATCCATTTTTTCCATCTTATTATTTATTAGCCATGTCAAAGGTCACCACTAAGGACATCTTCCTTTACATCCCCAATCTTATCGGGTACCTCCGTGTGTTCACGGCCTTGCTCTCGTTCTTGTGCATGAAGAACCACCCCATCCACACCCTTGTGTTGTACGGGATCTCTGGGTTCTTGGACGCTTTCGACGGCTGGGCTGCCAGAAAGTATAATCAGGGAACGAGATTCGGCGCAGTGTTGGACATGGTCACCGATAGATGTGCCACGTCGTCCTTGATTGCCTACTTGAGCTTGATCTATCCAAGCTACACCTTTGTCTGGCAGGTGTTGATCTCCTTGGACTTGGCTTCCCATTACATCCATATGTACGCCATGTTATCGAGTGGTTCTGAAAGTCACAAGAATGTGGACGCTAAACAGTCAAAGCTCTTGTCCTTGTACTACACCAACAGGAAAGTCTTGTTCTTTGTCTGTCTTGCCAATGAAATGTTCTATGTGGCCTTATACTTGCACCACTACAACTTTTTCTGGCTCGGTACAGCTGTTGTTTGGATCACTGCCCCAATCTGGTTGTTCAAGCAGGTTGCCAACGTCATCCAGTTAAAGGCTGCTGCCCTTATCTTGGCCAGAATGGACGCTGCAGACAAGTCAAAGTCAAACTAATTCTAAATACAATTATATACTACTTGCTTCCAATCACAAGTATCGATAATCGGCCTCCTCCTGCGCCCGTAGCTCAAGCTTAGCAATCGAGTCCTGCGAATGCTTCATCAAACTCCTGTCTCCCTTGACATCTGCCACTTCTTGCTCAAATTCAAAGCATTTGGTCAACTTTACCATATTGACACAACTCTTGTATCCCACAATAGTGAGATTCAAAAACGTGAGCACCTTATTGAACATGACATTGTCTTTCTCAAGCTTATACTTACCAAAACAACTTCTCGCTAGCTCAAAGTAACAATCGAAACTGAGTTCCTTTTGCCCAACCGATAATACCATCGGCATGATTTCATTTAGTATCAGGTAACAATCGTTGTAGTACCCCATATTGTTCAACATCGATGTCAATAAATTCAATCCTTCAGCCACGATGGAACCATATCCAATATTCTTTGCTTGTTGGATCTGCTGCATAATCAAGCTCATGCCCTTGGTCTGATTTCCGCTAAGATCAAAGATACGGCACTTTAGCAAGTTCAACTTGATAATCAAATAAATGTCGGATCCTTGCAAGTCATTAAGGCTTTCTGAGATGATAGTCAATGCTCTGGAGTAGTTGTGCAAATGCATCTCAATCTCGATTCTCAACAACAACAATTCGTTTCTCAATTCAAGAACTTTAACTTCATTATCCATAAGAATATCAATTAGTTCCTTACATATCTTTATTCTTCCCTTATTCAAGTTCAATCTTATCAGAATGATCAAACTGCGTATCTGAACCGCATTGAATAACGAGTGGTCTGTGTCTATCACATCTCGCTTCAATTTTTCCAAGTTGTTATATGCTATTTCAGTTTCCCCTTTCATGAATCTTAAAAAGTTTGATCTTACTTGAATAGACAACTTATCATTTTGTTTGCTAGCAGATTCCACAGACACTTCGTTGTAGACATCACTGAGAACAGGATTACCAACTCTGCTCCATGCTGTCGCTGACATCTCGGTAGATCTGATGAATGCCGGTAAGTGGTCGTTGATGGAAACATAAGTTGCTTTCAAAAGACTTTCAAAATACTTGTTCATAGGCCCACCATTGCTCATGATTTGAAGACACTCAAAATTGTAACTCATGGAATATAACAGAAGAGAAACCAGATTGGATTTTTTGATCAACAAGTCAAGAAGTTGTGACTCGTTGTTATTGTTGTAAAGGCTTTGTCTTTGCCAGAGCTCAGGCTTATTCTTAATGAAATTGAACAACCAGGATAAGATGTAGGTGAGGGTGGTGTTATCTTTGTTTTCTCTAGCAACTGAAATGGCTTCTTCAATGGCATCGATGGCTTTCTCGTCTTCTCCAAAAAATTGGTGTAGAGAAGCTCGCGATATTAATGCAAAATGGTAAAAGTACTTACTGTTGTTGGATACCATGTAATCAAAGTACTGATGGAGGGCTTCAAATGCACCGTTGTAGTCGGAGTCTCTTAAACTTTCCAAGTATTTGATGTAGTAATATGAGGGAAGGTTATTGAAGTTGATGTTTTGTATCAGACAAGTGTTGGAATCGGGCAGCGTCATGATGTACATTATTTCCTTTAATATTGGAGGAGTCGGTGTTCCGTATGTCTCGAGAAGATGGATTTGTTTGTCCAATATTACTTGTAAGTCGTGTTTTGGCACTGGTAAAAGCTTGCTTTTGGTTCTTGGTTTTGACTGGGTTGAAAACGGTACGCTTATTGCCAAGGAGTCTTGTAGAGTGGAGTTTAGCCTTTCGAATAGCGCTGTATCATGGCCCGCTTCTTTGTTTTTGATTTCGTGTTTGATTATTCCGCCTCGTGAAAGGTAGAGATCTCTTGTTTCTTCTCTGTAATCGACAAAAGCATCGTATAAAAGAAACAGCTCTTCAAACTTCAAGAGCCTGAAGGTGGTGACAACTTTGGAGATGAAAACCCCCAATAAAGAGCGGGACGAAATGACGTTTCCAGGTCCGGATAAGTTGTATATGGTTGTGGGCTCCACCACTAGGTCCATGATGGAGGAGAGTTTGGAATCGAGATCGTCGATGCTTTGGATATTCCACAACTCTTCAAGGAGACTCTTGCGTAGTTTAGACGTCACCACATTTGTGTCCAAATCAGTGAAGCTGGGCATCACAATGAGTCCGTTCTTTCCATCGTGGACCAGCTCGTTGCAGAGAAATCGGATAATGATTGGGGTAACGGTAAGGATTTGGTTGGCCATCTCGGCCTGACAGTACAATCCCGCAAGAAAAACCACTGCTATTTTGTGAGGAGAAAGGTCTTCTGTTAGAAGAAGCTTGAAATCCTTCATTGTGAGGGCGTGGTGGTGGAATTGGCGTGTATTACTGGTGTGCTTATGATGGATCGTATTTATATTTATTTATATTTACGCGCTAAATTTTTACAGCCATTTTTACAACCACATAAAGACGTTTGTTTTATGCTATATGATGTTCCTTACTATTCTTCGTCATCTTCGTCTTCAGAAAGAGCAATTTCCGGCATCTCAAAGTCCGAATCATCGCCATTACCAATAGAAGAAATAGTTGTCGTTGTGGTGGTCGCAACTGCAACAACAGGAACCACATCTTCAACAGCAGCTTCTTGTACACCACCAGCTTTAGACTCGCTGGTTCTTGGTGCAAACTGGATCACTTGTTCGGGATCAACTTTGGTAAAGACTCTTTCTTTATCAATAATCTCGACTGTTGGCTCAACAATGCCACCAACAGAATCGGTTCCAGAAACTCCTTCACCAGAAACACCGCCAACAGACAACTTTCTTCTTTTTGGTTCAGGCTCGTTTTCTGCTTCTTCTTCTTCCTCCTCCTCTTCTTCCTCCAGTTCATATTCCTGTTCTATTATTTCCTTCTTGATATAAACTGGCAATGGTGGGAATCTTGGATTGTTAAAAACACTCAACAACTTATCGTTGGGCAAGATGCTGGAAACTATTGGCAACAACGAAATCTTCTCGTATCCAGGATACAAAACGGCATTGATCAACAAATCCTTCAACTCAGCGGGCACAGACCGTTCAAGGTTATAGTATTTGGCATTGACACTTTCAATAATCAAGTATCTCATGATCTTGTAGTGTTGAGTTGGTGGCAAGACTACTGTGGCAATGATGACGCTCAAGAATTCACGTACAGCCCTGACTGTCGATGCGGGAATGCTATCTGTGAACAAATGTTGATGCGATAACAAATCAGATAATGGAACTGAACTGCCGTTCTTTTTCTTTTTGGCCTTTTTCTGGTTTGGACCATTGTTCTTTGCAGCAGATGCTGGTGCATCAAGTCTGGGTTCGACTAATAAGAGCGAAATGTCAACGAAACGAAGCAATTGCGAGTTGTCACCCATGTTGGAGAGGAGAGAAAGGTAGGTTGACACACAGGTGAGAATTTCACAGTAAAACACCTCGTGTGCAATCAATTCGGTATAATCAATTCTCTTATTGTTGAAAGGAATCAACACTTCCAAGAAAGACAAGATGTTGCTCAAGTGGGGCAAAACGCTTCCCTTGTACGTTATGGCAAGCTTCTGCAAGAACTTTGTTGCGTTCAACTGGTTGTGGATGGTGGTGGACTTGATAAGCATTCTGATGGCTTCATCACGAATGTCACCCTTGAAGGAAACAAAACGAAGATTCAAAGAACAAATGATCTCATTGATAGAAATAAGCAATCCAAATGGAACCTTGACACTGAACTGAGTCTCAGAAGTGACAAAAGTACTCAATAAACCCAACAAAATCTCAATTCTGGACGAGATTTGAAGAACTGAACTGACATCGTTGACGTCGATCAGCAAAGTTGGCAATAATCTTTCCGAACCTTCGTCATACTTTGGAACCTTGTTGAACAATTTCATCAAGTCACCGTCGTCATTAAGATTTAAAAACTCTTGATAGATTTCAAGCACAGAAACAATTTCCTTGATGATATCACGAACATCGGATTCCCACTTTAATTCAGGGTCCGCCTTTTCAATGACAGGTAATGTTGCCAAAGTGGAATAGATGGCATTTTTCAACGACAGAGGGAACGACCCAAAGTCATTTAAGCCCACAAGACCCATCAATCTGGCTCTCAATTTGTTTCCATACGGTCTGAATGTGGTTGGATGGTGCTTGACCAACGTTTTCAACGATTTGATGATTAACAAAGGTTCAAGATGGAGCTTTTCTAAATATAAGGAAATCAAGATGGCCAACTTAGGAGTCAAGATCTCTCTGGTCAAAGTTGGTTTTCCTCTGATCCTAGAACACAAGAAGTTGATACATTCGATGGTGGAAGTGACAATGTTTTTGTTTGTGGAGTCATTAACCGTTTCCAAAATCTTGATCAACTGCTCAAAAAAGGAAGCACCATCGCTGGCCAAGATATTATAGTTGGACCCCAAGACACGAATAAGGTTGATCCCACTCCATTTGTACAACTCCATTGGCGATTTGGTGAGGTTCAAGGTTCTGGAGACAAGATGTCTCAATTCTGGCTTCGAAATTCCGTTCAAAATCGACTTGTCATTATAAAGAGAAGAAATGATAGGAAGGATAGACTCCTTAGGACCTTCCAATTCCTTGAGAATGACGCTTAACGGGATCGACATGGTTAGTGAAGAGATGCGATGAGACTAAAAAATTAACTTGAGATGCAAATGGTTGGTGTGCACATAGTGTAAAGATTAATATTTATTGATAAGGTCAAAGTCTAATAAAGTCTAATGCTTACAAGACATCAGCCAACAAGTCGTGGAAACCAAATGGAGTGTACAAAGTACCTTCACCTTCGAAGAACTTCGACATGGCTTCGACCCAGTGCAATCTCAACGAGTGCAACATGGCCGACGTGCCTTCCATGACAACCAAAATACAGACTGTCAAGCTGAACCACATGGCAAACAAGACAACCGTGATGAGAACACCAGAGATGCCAGTAGTGCCAAAAGCATTACCAATAGTCATGGTCCACAACACGGTAGACAATTGAGCATGTGCCAATGATAAGGCCCACAATCTCAAGTAAGATGCAGTGTGAGAAACACAGTTCAAGCAGAATTCAATGGTGTGAATGACTTGATGGATCATGATGTCTCCAAAGTTGTGTTCTTCGTGTTCTTCATCGTCGTCATCGTGTGCATCTCCGCTGACAGATGCAGATTCGTCGGTGCTCAATTGTTGGTATTGGTGTTCTCTGTCAATTTGACGTTTCAAGTACAATGGTTTCAACAACAACAACCATGGCACACAGATTAATGCCATCACCAAAAGAATGACTTGGACAGTGGCCTGCCCCTCGTACAATTGTTCGGCAACATTACCAGGCGATAAGAACATGGAAATCAACATGTTTAACAACCCAGGAGGCTGCTTTTCGATGGCGAACCAGTCAACAGTCCACTTGTAAACAACACACAACGACAAGTATCCAAAGATACCTTGCATGAACAACAAGCCGGGAATAAAGTTACCCACAATGTCGATAAAACTGTTAAAGTGGATGGCATTGACCAATGAGAACCCGTACGAGTACGACATGTGCAAGTAACCCATCAAGATGGACAACTTCATTTTGTATGAGTTGGAAAACAACAAGGCGTTTTCGGTACCGTGCCATGCTGGATCCAAACCTATGGCGTAGGTGCCAACCTGTTTAGCAAACATGGTGGTTCCGATTTCAAACTTCTCAGGCCACTCCCATCCAGAAGAAAACAAGGTCATAGACTTGGAAAAGATATCGTTGTACAAAAGACCGGTGTACATGGAGAAAATGCCCATCAAAAGTAAGATGTACCGGCCGGTAAAAGCCATGTCAAAGATTTCGTCTCTCTTGGAAGCAAGAATGGGCTTTTCGTAGTAGACCAAAGTGGCTGCAACCAAAGCAAGAATGAATCCGTGGCCAACATCACCAAACATGATAGCAAACATAAATGGAAAGGTAATGACGGTGGCTAAACCCGGGTTGACTTCACGGTAAGTGGCAATACCATAGGCATCACAAATGCTCTGGAAAGCTTCAGTAAACTTGTTGGTGCGGTGGAAAGTTGGAGGAGTTCTCGTTGTTTCCAAAACGTTGATGATGGTTGGGATTTGAGCGTCGGAGCCCTTGACAGCCTCCTTTAAGGTGACAATTTCGTCGCTAGGGACCCAGCCTTCTGCAACCAAGGTCTTTCTAGATTCATCGTAATCACAGAGATTCATTGCTTGATAAACGGCCTTTTCTCTGGCAATAACCTCCCACCATCTGGCAAGATCCTTGGAAATCGCAATCAACTCCGAGTTCAAGGCATTTTCCGATTGGTGAAGCACTGTGTCCAAGTCATTCAACTTGATGTTGGTGCTTGCCAACTGTTCCGATCTCAATTGCTTGGTTCTGTCGACATTGTAGATATCGGCATCCAAGGATTCACAAATCTTCTTGATTCTTTGGTGGATAATCGCACCGTGGGAGAAGATAATGAACGAGTTCTTGTTCACGTAGGTGTTGGACTTAGCTTCATACACAGGCTCGGCCAAGTCTTGACTGTGGTAGTACAAGTTACCTCTCAAGACTCTCCACAAAATCTGCTGCAAAGTGCCAACCTTTTCACGGTCAATGACACCGGCAATAAACGAAGAGTTTTCGTTGCCACCCTGTGATTCCAATGCAGAAAGCAAGTCGTCGTCAGCAACGCTTTCGGGACCAGAGTGCAAAGCAAAGAAGTTGTCGACGCCCTGCACGGAGGCCTTGAACTGCTTCAAGTCCTTTTGCTTGTCGTACAAGGACTCGGTAGCATCAATCAACTGCAACACTCTATCTTCCAAGATCTGAGCATCCTCAACATACTCATCAATCTGCGATTGGGCCACGATTGGTTGTTCGTAAGGGTAGGTTTTGACGGCGATTGCACGCTGGTCCAACTCCTTCTTGAACAAGTTGTATTGTCTCTCGATGGTGTCCAACCGTCTCAATTCCTTGACAAAGGAACGCTGGAAGTCCGAAACCTTCGAGTTCAAGTCTCTGAACTGAATCAAGTTCAACTGGCCGACCTTGTAGATGATGTCTCTCGAGACTTCCGTGGGGACGTACAACTGGACCAAGGACATTTCCGCAGAGCCTGGAAGTTAGTAAATGTGTACACAGTGCTGGATACGGCAATACTTACGGAAGATGGCTTCCTCCTTATGGGTCATGGTGGGATGTGTTGGTGGTGGTTATCTATTGGGTTTGCGATAATTTTGCTGAAGGTGGGAGCACGCTTTGGTTGGGGCACTCTTTGGTTGGGGCACGACTGAGATTGTGCGATATTTAAAATGACACAAAGCCAAAAAAATGTCTCACTTTAGATAGACACAAAACTGTGCGATAACAGCTGCAATAAATATCAGGGGTGTGTCGTGGATGCGAAAGGAAAGATGCGGGTGTAACATCCACGGAAGCAAAGCGGATGCAAGGAAGTAATGACAAAGCTTTCATGGCTGGCCCGTAGGTTCCATGCATGTAAGCCCGCAGAAGCTTATAATTTAGATTTGGGCGATCAAGTCGGTGCGTTTCCGTAAACCTTAAAAAGAAGAAAAAGAAGAGAAAACGTCATGGGGCTAGTGTAGCCGGGTCCAAACGCAGCCACCGTGACTCTGTTGCAGCCACTGTGACTCTGTTGATGTTTTGGGACCTAAAATTCTCCACCTTTACAGCAACCGTTGATGTCACTGTCTTATCGTTGCTGTTCCTGCGCGAACGTTGCTGTCTGTAACCTGCAAAAAAAGACCACGTCAAAGCCGCATAATTCTGTGGGAGTATTTTCGAGATCAGAGGCGGGCGACAAGAGTGATAGCTTCTGGAATTTCTTGGTATTGATAGGTGGCGGCGGTGGAAGACGCTTTGGGGCGATATTTTTTCGCGGACCCCGTCGACGACTGCCGCATGCGTAAGATTCCATGCGTCCAGGCTGCAAAGCAGCTTAAATTATGCGCGCGTGCCTAACGCAAATCGCCTGCGGCTGCAGCATCGGCTCATGCACGTCACGGACTTGAGCTGCAATTGCTACATCCAAAGCCGGATCCGCATGCAAGGTGAAATTGCTTCCATGTGTCTTGCATTATATTTTTTATGTCCCCCGTAGACTAGCGAAGGCTATTTAATGGCTAAGATGGCACCTGGTTTTGGCGAAATCTTTACATGACTCAACACCAATCGCGGCCGGAGCAGGCACTCCTGGGCAGGCCCCTCTTGGTCCGGTCGACGTTGGGACCCAAAACAATATGCAATAGTGCGCCTGTCAGCTTGGTTTTCCAGGACGGTCTAGACTCCGTGACGGAGGGGTGGACGCCTTCGGAGATGGCCGAGCAGCGGCGGCTTGTCCAGTTCCTGTTTACGCAGGTGTCGAGCAACGAGTATCTCACCGGATTCAAACCCATCTCCAAAAACGAGTTTATTCGCACAGCGCCCGTCATCTCGTGTATCTACTGGCGAGAACGGGGCATCTACGTGGTGACGTCAGTCGACATCATTCTTATGTTGGAGTACATGGTGCGGGACAACTTTCCCATTGAGGAAAAGAACCGGATCCGCCGCAACTTGCAGGGCTTGCAGCCGTACACGATCTCGAAGCGCCACGAGCAAAACCGCCGTTTTTTCGCCGCCATCATGGCCATGGAGGACCCACAGCCCCGCAACATCGAGCAGGACCTCAAGGTGTTCCACTGGAGCAGTTTATTTGTGGCGGTCGGCAAAGTGTTGGCGAAATATTCGTTTGTGCCGAGCGCGGCGCCGTTTTCGCAGCCATTGCAGCCATTGCAGCCGCCCCGCCGCATGTTCATGCCGATCAAACGCATCAAGGAGATGAACCAGAAGAAGGCACGTGCTTTGGGTTCCCGTATCCGGACGTCAGGAACGCTTTTTGAACATGCGGTGCGTCCAGACGAATCGAAATTCATCTTTGCGGGCTCGTCCTACATACCCGTGCATGTCCCGCTAGTTGCCCCGCCGGTGTCCCGCGTTCTTCCGTCCATCGGCGAATGCATCTACGGCCTCAGTGAAAGCACCCGTCTTCCTCCCATCCACAAACACCTCCCTTAATGATGTATTATTGATGTTAAATGTAGAATGTTTGTTTCAGTTCTCATCCTGGTTTCCAGTAATTTATTTACACGTTCTTATTGATATCACTGTTGTACAATACTGTTGTCCAATACTGTTGTCCAATGTTCTTTTGTAATGAAAATTCCAGCATTCTCGTCTCTTCATGTTGATACATGTTAAATCTTTAAAGACATTTCTTTATCTTCTTCTGTGTGCTTTGCTCATTACTTCTTGTTCTCCTTCTTAACCGTGTGCTTTGCTCCACAGTTAGCTCCAGGTTCTGTTCTCGCAACTGTGTCGCTTGCTCCACAGTTACTGCTTTGCTCCACGGTTAATCAGCTCCCTGAAATTATCAGTACTTTCAAACCTCACACCATCCTTCTCCACCGTCACATAACTCAAATAATCCGCAGATGTCTTTGCTACCGTCTGTGGGTGCTGAACCAGCGGAGAGTACGCTCTCGCAACACCTGCCGCTCCCGTGCTCGACTGCAAAAGCAAATTCCGTGGCCCAACTACCCGCACAAACTCCGTGTTGCCCACAAGAAAGTTGTACGTGTGTCTTTTGCTCCGTGCCAACACACTGCCAACCTTTAAAGCCTTTTCCTTTGTCCATTCCCAGACCTTACGTGCTTTGTCCATCGCCAGGCCTGCCAGCAGCATCACTTGGCGCAAAGACACTGCTGTGGGCGCAGGAGTCTCAATTTCGGCTTCAACAAGCGGGAACGCGTACTTGACAATGCAGTTCTGCAAGTCATGCGGCCCGTTGACAGTGATGGCCACCAAATTGCGCCGATTCACCAACACTTCCTGGCCCTGCGCCACGTTGATGTTGTAAACGGCGCCGTTGCCCACCAACGCCACTTGTCCACGCCCACTGAGCAACATGTAGCCTCCGTGGAGTGGTTTTGGGAGTCCTGTGGCCGTAGAACGTGCGATATTAAGCACACCTGCCAACTGACGCGAAACTGTGCGTGGCAACGCGTACATTCCCAAGCGGAGCGAGTTGCCTGCGTACGCCTGGAGCGCCAGTCTGTTCAACACGGCCCAGTCGGTCGTTCCATCAAGCGAAACATTGACAAACGCCTTGTCGTCGCTGCGCATCCACGGCACCACGCTGCGCAGCACCAGCGACACCATCACCGCAAACGGCGTCGTCGACACCAACTTCTGGTATCCAGAAGCATAACCGCCGTAGATCCAGCGTCTGAACGAGTCGCCAAACTCGAGGGTGCTGCGGACGGCGCTGGCGTTGGCGCTGGCGTTGGCACCGGAATCGGCGCCGTAAAGCGCCAACAAAGCGCCCCGCCGCACATACACAGGCACAGATGGCGGCAGGTTCACCAACAACACCGCGGGAGGCGTGCCGACCGCGCAAAACTCGGTGGTGTCCAATGTTTTTGTGGACGTCAACTCGTGGACCGCATGGAGATTGTGTTTTTCGGTGGTGGTGGCGGCGATGGCGGCGCCACTGGTTGTCACGGGTGGCTGTGAGATCGAAATGTGGCGTACAAGCCTCAATTGTGTGGATCTGAGCATCTGGGCTAAAGATTGGTGGGGTTGTGGTGGTGGTGATTCGTTTCTTGATTTTTGAATGGTGAATGAGGTTGGTGCGCACACGCCCGCGCGGTTTAAAAGCACTTTTTTCATGTTTTCAAGGAGAATCGACGCGGATGGCACAGTCGCAGGAATTTTCTGCTCTGTGCGACCCGAAGTTCGATTCAGAGTAGATGCAGGTGCCAGCAATGGCAACGCTCCAGTGGCGCAGAGGTTAGCGCTTCGTGCTTATAGCCGTATTACGACAATTTGGTTATACCATAAGTCACGGTCGTGTGAGGAACGCGACGGTCGTGGGTTCAATCCCCTCCTGGAGCATCTATTCTTTTTTTTAACTTGTAGTAAGAATCATTAAACAATGTGCCGTAGATCCAATTTACTGAATTTTAACTGCATTCAAACCATATAATATTTGATTATATTACATAGAATTATCGGTACTATAATTTACTAATTAAAATTATTGTTATAATCATTAACATATTTAATTACGATTAGATTTATTATTTTAATTGATATAATTATATATATTTATATGCAGGTCACTTACCCCAGGAGTTTAGCCCCATTTAAAATCAACCAATTCTGCTTAAACTTGTCATTTGTTCAACTAAATACCTTTGTAAACCTTTCATTTTTTGCAGTGTATTTTTTTGCTTTTAGATCCAATGAATATGTATATATTTATAAACATTTGTATTTTTCAATTTCTCTAGAACTTCCAAGCCAATTTATCAATATATGTGTATATTTTTATCAATTCTCTACACTAAAGCTTCCAAAGCCACATATACTTCTCTACACTTCCAGTTTGAACGACTTATTGCATGACTCCATAACGTTGACACTTGACGCAAGCACAACGTGTCTATATAATTAACAATTCCAAAGGACTCTTTGACCTTTGATGGTAGAAATGAACATGTAACCTTGTCCTGCTAGTTCTGATATCAACAACAAGACACAGATCCATTTGGGTATTGTTGTTTACGCCTTCTTTTGCTTGAAATGAGACGTTCCCTTCTTGATGAATTTAAGAAAACGGTCGCCGTACTCCGATGCTGGAATGGCCGAAATCGTGCCCCGTGCATGGAAGAGCGAGCGCCAGAACGTCTCCATCAGCTTCTTCACACCGTAGTTGGTCAAACAATCAATGATTCCAAGGTAGTAAATCTCCGAAAGCGGCTCGTTGTTCTCATTGGTGGCCCGGATCCCGCCGTCGTGGCCGTAGAACACGTACTTCGACCGGCCGGGAAACACGTTTGACGGCAAGTCGTTGAGTCTGTCAATATCACGCGGGTTTGTCTTGATGAGCTCTGCTTTTTCCAGCGATTTAGGGTCAAACACCGAGAGTTTCTGCGATAAGTCAAACGTGTTGCCCTTCTTCACATCGTGGACGCCAACGAGGAGTGAGTAGTCCATGACATTGATCTTTTTGAGGAGCTTGACGTCTGCCTCCAACTGGTCAAACAAGAGTTTGCACTTGTCGGGCCCAAACTTGATGGTTTCGTTGCGTTCCAAAAAGTTCAAGTCCTTGAGCGTGAGGTGCGACAAGTCCTCCTGCAGCTCGATCTTGGTGACACGGCCCCATGTCGAGCCTTTCAAGTCGTATTTAAGATGGATATCGCGGTGGGGTGGGAACAAGTTGTTCATGACGATGAAATGGACCTTTCTCGAGCCGCTGGAGCCGTTGCGCAAGGGCATCTTGACGCGATGGAGGCCGTAGAACTGTGAGATCAAGGTGTTGGGGTTCTCCTTGACGTGGTTGTGGTAATCTTTCAAGATACGGCGGAGTTGCTTGTGCTCGGAGTGGTGGATGGTTTTGATGATAAAGCGAAAGTCCCGTGAGTAGTAAAAAAAGGAGCCGCTCTTTCCTGGCGACCCGAGCTCCGAAAGAATGTATTTACCGGTGATGGACACCAAGTAGTCTGCTGGATCAAGACCAAAAAGCGATCGGAGCTCACGGAACACTTCCGGACAGTAATCTTTGAACTTAAAGTCGTACTTTGATGACGGGGTGAGCTCGCTGCCGTCCATGTTGAAGGAGAGTTTCTTTGTGGTCTGGAAATCTTCGTCAGTCAACTTCTTCATGACTCCTGAACACCGCAGCACCGCCACACGGATGCCCGTGAGCATGTTGTAAGCCATGACGAAATTCTGGTGGCCCTCGGTAATCTTGTTGCCCACCAAGACCTTTTCGTCCTCCAAGAACTCACGTCTCTTCTTCTTGAGATTGCGTTTGATCAAGATCAGGTTGCGCACGCGGAGCATCTCGGTGTTGGTTGTGTGGTCTGCTTTCTGGAGGAAGGTATCTGACGAAGTGCGTGGGTTTGACGCAGGATGGCGCTGCATTCCAAACAGACGGCGGTAGGGTGTTTCCACAGCGTGGTCAAGTGAAAAGTAGCCGGCGTGTGGTGCTGTGTGTCTTCTGGTAGTTGGTGGTGAGTCTGGGCTGATGAATTTATCTTTTGATAATTCTGTGGATTCTTTTGGTGATTCTTTTGGTGATTCTTTGGATGATTCTTTGGATGATTCTTTGGATGATGACTCTTTTGGTTGTTGTTCTGTTGATGTTGATTCCTTTGGTTGTGATTCTTGTTCGTTTGATTCTGTTGGTTCTGGTTCTTTTGATTCTGATTCTGTAGCTTCAATCTCCTCATCTCTGATCGTTCCAGCCGATGCTTGGATCGTAAGATCGACCGAGGACGGCGACGTGTCGTTCGACAGCGCCAGAATGTCCGAGCCTGCCACCTTGAACAGTGTTGGTGTTGACGGCGTGAGGTCGGGCTTGGAGTCGTAGCACGGCGCCACGTGGGCCGCCAACACGGGCACAAAGCGTGGTCCGTGCATCGCCTTGGGATAGTGCTCGTGGTGGTGCGAGTCTGTGGCAGCGTCCACTTCCAACATCAGTGCATGGACGGAAATAAGACGGTCCTGACAGTTAGGGATGTGTTTGTGGTGGATGAGTGGTCGTGTGTGGCACAGCCGAGAAACTACCGGAAAGTCGCCAGAAAAAAAACATAAATGTCGCGCGCCAAACAAACATTGCTCGTTAACTCAACGTGATTCGTTGCTGCCGCCAAAATACGCCCCTGCACACTAAAATGACGCGTGCTTTGTGGCTGAGGTGAAATTTCTATTGTACAATTGTACGTCTCGTTTATTTCTTCGGTGGAGAATTGTTTGGTTTGACGTGTGAATGTTGTGTAGTGATGTGTGGGAATCTGTGGGCTTATTAATCTGTGGTTCTGTGTAATTATTGCGGTGTGGTTGTTTATTCATGCTTCCACCACCACTTTTCGCAACCATTACTTGTGAGATCTTTTAAGGAGCATTTATTAAGACCATTTATTGTAGACCTTTTATTGTAGACCTTATTGTAGATCTTGCAGCACTATTGTAGATCTACAGTTGCCATCTGTGATTACAGTCTTATCGTTGCTTCATATTCGTTATCAGAAACTCTGCTTAACTAAGCAGATAGTTACTGTGGAGATGCGGAACGGACCGGCCATCGGAGTGGATCCGACAATATTGCACCACAGCCATAGAGCAGATTTATGACCGTAGTTCCCGCTAAACTACAGGACTAACAGGCCCTTTGTATTGGTGCTGGTGTTGGCACTGGTGCTGATGCTGGTGCTGCTCGTGGTGGTGGGTTTCTCGCTGCTCGCCGTGCTCGCTGCACGTTTGTCACTATTTTCTTGCCGTGGGCGCGCGCGGCGGAGTTATCTCCCCAATCTTTGTCGCTAGCGCGCCTATAAATCATCGCACCATCGCTAATTACTAATTGCTCCATCATCGTGATGCGTTTGCTCGGGCTATTCTCCAATTCTGTGTCGTCCGACGACGTTTCCTCCGCCATCGCCGCCAAGGGCTTTGAAATCTCTGCCTGCGACGCCGAATGTGCCGCCTGCCCCACCAAATTTCCCTCCTCCGTCCGCGTCTTGGACGTCTCCGAAACAGGCCCGCTCTGGGACTCCACCAAGCCGTACGACCTCCATTTCGCGGTAGCCACGGGCAAAACTGACTGGAAACACGATGCTACGGGCGTCAGCGGCACCTTGGTCAACGCGGTGGCGCTGTGGGGCTCCAAACACTCCGGCAAAATCGACGGCATCGGCGCCATAAAAACTACATGCTCGTCGCTTTCGTCCGATGACCTCATCACAAACGATGATTACGCAGCTGAGAAACGTGGTGACGTCCTTGTGCTTCCGTTTTTTGTCTGGATCCGGAACCTCGCCGTCGGTGACGTCAAGTCGGTCTTGTCGACCGTTATTCCCGAATTAGTGGCTGCGAGAAATAACCACTCCGCCGCTCCGCCGCTCGAATTCCCTCAGTTCCCTGATCTCCGTGTTGAAATCGATACCAACCAGGCCCACGTCATGCTCTGTCTGCACCGCACACGCGACAAGCGCTGTGGTGTCACTGCACCAATCATGAAGAAGGAAATGGATATCCAACTCCGTGAATTGGGCTTGCTCCGCGACCACGGCGACTCCACGCCAGATGGTGTCCAGGTCAGCTACGTCAACCATATTGGGGGCCACAAATTTGCAGCCAATGTCATCATATATTTACGCCGCTCGGGACGCAACATCTGGCTTGCCCGTTGCACGCCAAGCAGTGTGCGGCCCATCATCGACGAAACAATCTTGAGTGATGGTAAAGTGTGGCCAGAAAAGGTCCGCTTGGTACAGAAGTTTGACGGGATTGAGTGGTAGGTAGTTGTATGAAAATTGATTTAGAGATTATATGATATAAATAATGTATATTTATTTTAGTATTATAGTGTACAATGTAAGTTATAGTAATATTAAGGTATATGAATGTATGTTCTAGTAATATTATAGTGTAAAATGTATGTTATAATAATATTATATTATTTCAACGTATTAATAATTATGGTTATATTGTTTTGAAATGGGAGTAATTTCATCGCCGACTTTGTCGCTAAAATTCAATTAGTCTTTGTATGTTGTTTAGAATCCTCAAATTCTTCTTTCTACAACGCTTTATCGTAATTATTTATTATTTATTCAGCTCCAATTTTTTCACATTTATCTCTTGATTTCAAGCATTTTGCTAAATACTCATTTATTATGTAGCAACGATCAGTGATATTATTAAAGGTTCTGTTGGGTTCTTTAAAGACAAATTGATACGAATGGAAAGACATCAACAGACATTTTCTTAGTCCAGTAAAGTTGGTTTCATTACCACATTTACGAATTCTAATCACAAACAGCAAAACTAACCTCTCATGCGTACTTCTGACAATAAACATTTTTAGGACCGGCTGCAAACACTTTGGATTCAGATCGGTCCTAAAAAGTTTCTTTGTTGATAAGTTGTAAATAATCCTCCGTTTCTACTATTATTTGTGATAATGTCTAACTATTTTTATTGGTATTAATTTATGGCTATTTTTAATGTTTTAGGTAATAATGGTAATTATTAGTGATCATTAAAATGCAACTGTTGAGTCTGATCTCACTTCCTACTCCCACCGTACATAAATCTTAAACTCATTATTACTTGTCTTTATCTGCCTTTTATCAAGTAGCAAAGTTTATTCATAATTAACCATTTTATTTCAAGTTCTACATTTTTTTGCCATTTAGTGTGTAAACACTCTCAACACATTGCTTCTTCTTCTCATCGAGTCAACTGTTTTTGGCAGCAACTTGTCCAAATCCGTTTCCAAAATCAGCTCCAACCGACGGAGTTCCCGTGCAAAAAACGCATCCTCGCCATTGATGGCTCTGTTGATCAATTTCGTATAATACAGCGCCATTGGCTCGTTCCTGGCTGCTAAAACAGCAAGCAAATCGAGTCCTGCGGCCGTACGGTCGCCGTTTAGCAACATTGGCGCCACAAGCGCGTCCACGGCCGCAATTCGGCCTGCCTCCAGCCCAAGACGGCCCTCAATATCGCGGTCAAGCCCTGCAAACTCATTGAATGCCGCCAACATGTTATCGACCTCGCGCTTTCCTTCATAAAGCACCGGCTTCTGCTGCGGAGCAAACATGAGAATCGTTGGGAGGTGCAGCACGCCATACTGCTCCTTAATGCGGTCTGCGGGCGCCTGGTCAAGCACCACGGTACCAAACTGGAGACTGTCACCGTCGTGGGCAAACGCAGCCTTGACAGCATCGATTTTGGGCTCCAATTCGTCGCAGTAATGACACCAGCTCGCAGTGAACACGACAATCGACTTGACGGAAGCGTCCAAAACGCGCTCGTCAAAGTTGAAGTCGTCCAACTGGACCGTTTCTGCGTGTTTGGTGGCATCGTTGGCAATCTCCGGCCGGTCCTCTGTCTTCTTAGCAAGTCTAATGCCACTGACTTGCTGGATAAAGTTGCTGATGGACTCCAAGTCGCGCGAGCCCGAATACTCGATGGGCGCATCGGAGCCGTGGAAGAGCTTCATCGTCGGATAGCCCTCGTCGACGTACTTTTTGGCCATTCTCTTGCCGTCCTTGTCTCCGTTGATTTTGTAGATGTCGACGTTGGCCCACGGCTCAAACACATCGGCAAGCTGCTCGATGGTGGGCATCAACGTCTTGCAGTGGCGACACCAGTCGGCGTAGAAGTCGACGAAAACGTAGTTTCCGGAGTCGATGACAAGCTCACGGAAGTTGGAGTCGTCGATCCTCACGAGATTGGCCGACGTGGAGTAGGCTGCAGCTGCGGTGGCCGCAAGCAACAACGATAAGAGCTTCATGGTGGTGAGATGAAAAATGCGATTGAATGAGAATTATCAAAAACGAAATAAATAAAGATAAGGAATAGATGCATAAATGTGTTAATTGTAATGTTTTAACAAGATGTTGTTGATTCTGATAACATTTATAGTTATAATTTATTTGGTATTTTGATATTTTAAGATTTTTCAGAATTTCCAGAATTCTATTGATAACCGATAATTTACAACTACAACAATCCAACATGTAAATGTTGCAAGTTCATTCATCTTCTTGCAAGTAAATCAGTTTACTTGTTTTTACAAGCAAAAAGTACCCTGTTTTATGAATTCAATTACCAGTCCCTTCTCCAACTTCCATAATTATTATTTTTAGAGCTTATAAATACACATCTTATATTTTTTAACAAGAAATGGTTTTGTGGTCTAGTTGGTTATGGCATCTGCTTAACACGCAGAACGTCCCCAGTTCGATCCTGGGCAAAATCATTTTTTATTTTTTTATTCAAATCAAAAACAAAAATAACAAGAAATTAAACCGTTCTGGCTACTCATCATGTTTCTTCGTGCAACAAGAACGTTTTGCCGCTCAGCTCTACTCTCCCAACTCAACCTCACCTTTTTCACCAAAGAAACATGCATGCTCTGCACCAATGCCAAAACCATTCTCCAGTCGACGCTCAACAACAAGTCCATGGCAAATATCGACACTAACTTAACGGTTATTGACATCATGGACCCGAAAAATCAGAAATACTTTGACATGTACTCCTACGACGTGCCTGTGCTCCATGTTCTTCACCAGGGACAGGAGAAACCGGTCAAGTTCATGCATTATTTTTATGAGGAGAAGTTGTTGGAGGAGTTTACGAGAACCACGAGCGAAACAAGTAGCGATTGAGAAAAAGCGCACACAAGCATCACAAACAGTAAATAGCAGCTATTACTTTAAGTAATTGAAGATAGATACCAATTCACTTGGTTTGTAGGTGGATTTCCTGATAACAAAGGTCTTTTTGTCTGATGCATTTCCTGATAGCACAAACTTTTTAGATGCAGTTTTGATTATCACAGGTGTGGTTTTCACAGCATCCCCGCGAATATCAACCGAATTCTATTACAACTTCTTCCCTACAATGGCACAGAAATCCGCTCTTGTTACTGGTGCGCTGTCTGGAATTGGCTACGCCACCGCCATTGAGTTTGCCAAGCGTGGCTACAAGGTCTTTGCAGGTGCCAGACGCTTGGAAGCCATGCGCGATCTCGAAGCGCATGGTATTGTTCTCTTGCAGCTTGACGTGCTGTCGTTGGAAAGCGTGCAAGCGGCCAAGAAGTTCATTATTGAGCACAACGGCGCCGAAACATTGGACATTCTCTACAACAACGCGGGCCAATCGTGTACGTTTCCTGCGCTCGACGTCACCGACGCCAATATCCAGCAGTGTTTTGACGTCAATGTAATTGGTCCGATGCGTTTGGTCCGGGAATTGGGCCCCCTTCTTATCAATGCGCATGGAGTCATTGGATTTTCCGGCTCGGTGCTGGGTCTTCTTCCGTTCCCGTTCCTGTGCGTTTATTCGTCGACCAAAGCCGCGATCCACCAGTATGCGGCCGCGCTCCGCATAGAAATGAAGCCGTTTGGCGTCAAGGTCATCAACATCGTCATTGGTGCCGTCAGAACAAACATCGAGGACACGAGACTGTTGCCCGAAACGTCCATCTACAACTTTCCCGAGGCGCAGGAACCGTTCAAATTCAGACAGGCGATGGCCCGGAAAAACAACCCAATGGACGCCGACGTTTTTGCCAAAAAGGTTGTGTCTGATTTCGAGGCTGCAAAGATTTCTGGAAGGCTCAATATTTACCGTGGAGGTAAGCTGACGTTTTTGTCGTGGGTAATTGTGTTGGTACCTCGGTTCATTTTGGAAAATATCTTGATTAAGAAATTCCACTTAACGAGGGTGTATGAGGTCTTGGCGCAAAAGTACTCGAAAACGAGCAAAGCGAGAGATTGAGCAGCGTACACAGTTCCCAACCAGTGATTGAGTGGTTTTGCTATTTTTTTATTGAAGTATGTTATTTGTTTAGTGTGTCAATTTAATCTTGAAAGTGACCAATGTCATTTCGTAATGCTTGAAAGTATCCTGAAAAAAGGGAAATTAAAGTTCCATAAATCCAAGTCGGTCGGAAAAAATTCCTGATTAATTGCAACACAAGAACCAACCTTCACACGCGTCTACTTGATGTATGCGAGGATTATTGTTCTGCAATTAGGAACAAACGCACTATGGTCTGCAGATGAAGCCTTTGTGACGTCGTACTTGCAACCAGTACAATATTGACAATTGAAAGCAAAATCATTTACGAAGAATTATGAACCCATTTTGGAAGAAGGTCTGTTCCCCGCAGAAACAGCGTGAATTATCAATAAAAACAATTTTAATTTATTCCTGTTTTACAAATGAAATCGGTAAAATTAATAACCTTCAGATTTATGCCTAAGTAAATCAAAGGCATATTTTAACGTAAGAAAGTGTTGGAATGATAATCCGCTTTGATTATTACAAAGCCTCTTTGAATACTCTTTCTATGCATACCTGTATACAATAGACCCTCTGTTATGAAAATTACATCTCTAATATGCAGCCTGCACATAATGGACCCTCTGTTATGAAGATTTTATCTCTAATATGCACCTGCATATACCCCACCATTTGAACCAAAGCAACAAAACATCACCAGCAATGCACCCATTTCTTTGGTTTCGGGACCAAGACAAATTAGGATTAGGCGGAGTTAACCGTTATGTCATCCGGTACCTGCGCATAGACAGCAGCCGCACACATATCTACTTGCGGCTCAAAAACGTCGAGAAATCGCCCATCCGCGCCATCCACTTGCTCAACGGACCCTTTACACTATACTGCCATGTGGTCCCGTACGGCTACGACTCGCGAAATCGGTTTACGCCAGACGACATTTCGTCCAATAAGGAAGTCGTGTTCCGCAACGAGGTCAAGCCGGGCCAGACGTTTAACGTCAAACTTGCATTAAACGACAATGCATTTGTTGAAACCATTGGCGACGCCGATGTGTTTCAGTTTGAAATCGATATCGTGTCGCAGATTGTGGCGATGCGTAAGTCGCAGGTTGAGTACGACTTGATGCTTGGTGATGATTTGGCACGGATGAAGCGCGAGAACAGAACCGCTCTTCATAATGCGTTGGCGAGCTGGACGGGGAGTGATGGTGTAAAGGACAAGTCGGGAGATGCAGACAATATTGCAGACAAAAATAATGCTTATGCAGACAAAAATAGTGCTCATGCAGACAAATTGGCAGATCCAGACACCGGAGTTAACGCAAAGAAGGCTTCCATGCATACAACCACCGTTTTCAACCCCCAACTCAGCGTCACCAAATCAACCACCACCGATCTCTGGTCACGACCACCACCACGCCCAGACGACGCCGTCCATCTCGTCATAATCACCCACGGCCTTTTTTCCAACCTATCAGCCGATATGCTCTACCTTAAAGACTCAATAGAAGCAACCAATGCCAATGTTATGGTGCGTGGCTACGACGGAAACGCCGGCCGGACCGAGCGAGGTGTCAAAAGGCTTGGGATTGCCATGGGCGAGCACCTTGTGACGCTTTTGGACGAATTAAAGGCGCAAAACATCAACATCGCCGACATTTCGTTTATTGCCCATTCGCTTGGCGGTTTGGTGCAGCTTTACGGCATCAAACACCTCTTGGCGACGCGTGGCACGGACTTCTTTGCAGCACGCCGCATTGTGCCGCACTCGCTCATTTGCTTGGCGAGTCCGTTGCTAGGAATTTTGTCTGAAACCAGTTTTATGATTTCGTGGTTTTTGGACGTTGGAACGTTGGGTAAAACCGGCCGTGACCTCACGTTGCTGAAGAAACTTCCCAATTTGTCTCTGTTGAAGCACCACGACGAAAAGAACGCGTTCAAGCCCGTTTTGGAAGTGTTGCCCAACGACCCTCTCCAGACATTTTTGGCCGAGTTCCGCCATTTGTGCGTGTATGCAAATGCCGTTAATGATGGCATTGTTCCGTTGCGGACGAGTGCATTGTTGTATTTGGACTGGCAAGCCCTCGGCGATGTTACTGAATTAACTGGGAAAAATGTATCAGACAAAAAGTCTGCAGAAACTCATGCAGACATTCTGAATGCAGACACTCTAAATGCAGACACGCATCATGCAGACACGCATCATGCAGACACAAATCATGCAGACACTCATGCAAAAGAAATTTCTCCCGTCCAGACCAACCGGAGCGCCGAAAGTGTCGGCGAGGTCGCCGACGTGTCGGAAAAGCCGCAGACCAAAACACGCAAGTTCCTCAACTTCCATTGGACCAAGAGTAACAAGAAACACAAGTGGACACGCAAGGAACGCAAGTTTCTTGCCATTCTGGCGCGCGGCGTTGATGTCGATGACGCATCGGATGCGTCTGACGCAGGTACCGATGCAGAATCGAACTACACGTCACTCAACATTCCGCCAAAAGCGTCTGCAGTCGAATCGGCCCTCAACACAGTATTTTGTCCTATTCCCTCGTACGATTACATTATCGATCCCGAGGTGCGGCTGCCGGTGATTTTCCACGACAAATATTACCATTTCGAGAACTTGCCGAAATCCATCCACAAAAAGACAAAGCGCAAGTTCATGATGAGCTACAACGAGTGGAAGTACGAGAAGCAGGTCAAGATTGCAAAAAAGTACCATACGAGCAAGCTCAACTGGCGCAAAGTGTTGGTCAACTTGCCGCCCGACGCCCACAACAACATCGTGGTGCGCCGTCGTTTTGTCAATGGCTACGGCTGGGGTGTTGTTGACCATCTTTGCCAGCACTTTTTTGTTGATGAGGAGGCCGATGATAATGGGGCCGCTGTTGGTGTCCGGGCAAAGATGTAGGATTGCGCGGCGTAACATGCAAATATGCACGAAAGTGATGCATGAAAATAAGCACGAAAAATATTTTTATGCATGGAAGCTGCTGTGCCGATATACACTGTAAACACTAGATTGCGTTCTTGATAGAACGATAGAATATCAAGTAGAGAATTGTATGACTTCAAGCAGCTTTTAAACATGCAAGCCGTCTTTTTGCTGACCAATAGGAGCGCGGTGTGCAATTTGCCGTCCAAGCATTATCTTAAAATGGTTGCATCAAAAAGACAATTTATCACACCTCGCTGGCAGCTCGCTGCTTCCGTGCGGCGGAACAGTGAGCTTTAAGATATTTTGCAGTGACTCGATTGATTGTTTAGGCTTGAACTCGATCCATCTTTCAATTGGAATGTTTTGGGCTACAATGGTGCATTAAACCTCCCATGGTTCTCACAAGCTAATTGGTATATTGTTTCTTTTATTGCATTTTCTGTATTGTTGGGGTATACTGCACCAATAATAAGTGGATACGTTCCAATTAACAGCAATTCGCTTTTTACCAATACTGGTAAAACTTACAAGGTTGGAGATATTATTGACAGTAACAGTTTGTTTGACAATGCCAAGTACGAAGAGTATGATCTTATTCTACTCGGCTGCAAACATGGTGCTATGAATTACAGAGCAATTTGGGGGTCATAAAGGTTTTGTTAAGTCATTGAAAAATCTCAGAAGGTCCACCACCATGGTTTCACTGATCAAGCACAAAACTATGTTTTCAGTGAAGAGACAGGCCACTACGTTAAGCTTCCATCAAGAGCAATGTTCAGAGCTCAAAGGTCATTTATGTTTACTCTTTACTTTATTGCTTTAGAAGTCATGAACGTTGAAATGACCAGTATAAAAGATTATTGTGATCCATTAACGTACAAAAATTTACCCCAAACTCCAGAACTTTCTACCGTGCCTCAATTATTTGTGGTGTTTTTGGTCTTGAGGTGTTTGGTGGTTTGTCCCAGTCTTGCAATACTGTTTCCTTATTGGTTTCTTGTTGGCTTTGGTTTATATTGCATTCAAGTGGTACAGTCCAAAGAAGGTGGCAAAGTATTTCCAACCAAGGTTACTGATTACGCTCCATGCAATTTGAGTTACTCAAAAGGTGGTCTTAACTCGTTTGCTTTCATTTACTACCTCAAGACGCACTACAATGCATTCTGGAACAAATACAACTATGTGTTTTCCGGTGCTATGACCACTGTTGTTGCTTTCTCCGGTATTATCTTTGCTGTCCAATACAACGATAAGAATGTTTCATGGTGGGGCAACAATGTTCCTTACCTTGGTGCTGGTTTCCTGTGTATTGAACGATTAAATGCTACTGAATCTGCTTTTGATGGATCGGTCCCAGAATTGGCCATTTCCCTTGAATTGTTTTTTTTTGGATTAATACGAATTAGGCCGTTTAATCTCCTGTAGCCAGCAATTTCAACAAGAAGTTTTTTGTGGATTCGCGTAAACACCTGAATGGACACTTATGAAGCTAGTAAGATGATGTGCCTAATATTTTTGTGTGTAAACCGATTAGGTTACCAACCAAAATCACTTATTCTGTCCAAATCAGTTTGTGAGTTACTAGATGTCTTGTGATAATTTTCTAAATAAAGCTCAATATGGCAACAATTAGATTGATGATATCAATAACCTAGATCCTTTGAACTGTAAAAAGACGTCCAAGTTCGGGTTTTCCGCCGCGTTATGTACACCAAAACTTCCAGTGTAGAAATAGAATCTAAATCATCAGTTCTAAATAACTCATCTATTTGAATTGAAAAAAAACTAATACCAGTACGCTGAGAGAATATGTGTAGAGTGGCAATGTTAATAATCTTTTGTATGCTAGGAGTATAGATCAAATGACCTTGGCTCAACAAATAGGTGTCGTCGCAATAATTTTTCGAAAAAGGCCGAAAAAATCACACATTTTTCATATCTGTCACAATCAAGTCTATCTTTCTATTCACTGTACATCAAGAAAAATTACCTTCTATTTGAAAAAACACTTATAAAGACACTCCTATTTGATGTTCGCACAAGAAACCATGTAGTAAATGCTTCGTATTGTTATTTGAAATTTTTAATGCACATTACGGTGAGGGTTTAATAGAACAATAACCTCATGTTTCTCCAAAAAAGTACTCCACAATCAAATGTGCAATTTTCAATCCACTGTACCGAGAAAAATTTTTACTGGTCACAGATAATTACTCGGTGAGTAGACGAGATTTTCAATTCCGCGTGCATAGGGACAAATAGTATGGCTCTATGTTGGATTTCCGTTCATGTCTTCCCCGCTAGCTTTCGCGAATAATATTTTAGAAATTTCATGTCACAAAGTTGCTTCAAAAATTAGCCGAATGTTCAGAGTACCATTTACGAACACGTCAAACTTAATCGAATCGTTGTTAAATGACACTACTATGTTTTATGTGAAGTAGTTAGAAATGCAGCAAAAATAATGATCCCGCCATTTCAAAACGACAACTGAAAGTGGTGTATTCCTAAAGTAAATATGTCAATAATTTTCTCTATGGTTTGTGCGCATGGAATCCCGAAAATATTAAGTCTGATGTCAATTTTCTTATCTAAATTGTTCATCAAGAGGCTCAAAATATCGCGGTATCCGTAACCGTCAATCACTTTTGAGGATGCTCACATTTATGTCACTTTGTTTTCAATTGCTACTCGAAGGTACTTGTGGATAGTTGTTGGTTTACTGTGGCTACATGATCCGGCTCGAAATCTCTAGATTTTCAATCATGGAAACCGTTAGTTTTGACCTTGGTTGATTGACGTACAGTAGGAGGCTGAGCTTGAACCCTTATCTTGACGTTTTTGGATACTTTGTGATGCCGTATGGAGAAGGACAAATTGTGAAAATATTAATATAAAATTAGCTCCAACAGCTCACCATTTCCAACTATTTTCTCTTAATAATAATGTCAGGCGAAAAGGCAGCGGTGCCAATTCATTCCATTACAAGCGTAAGAAGTACAGGAAACCCTGATGATGTTGAAGATCATGAAATTGATTTAG